>JAHZNE010003030.1:0-74029 GCA_027744055.1 Callyntrura sp. NNG-2020
TGTCAGGAATCAGAATATGCAAATTTCAGGCATCGTAATATTGTGTATCTCAAGTTATTCTAATTCGAGTAAATTCCTTTTACTTTGAGTGAATACTTTATATCTTACATCATATAACAAATAGATATGAAAACAGGAAATCATACGTAATGTTTTACTGTGTGGTCAATCCATGCTTTACGTAGTCGTAGACAAATGTGCATAAAATTTTCACAACGTTAAGGTAATTGCCAAAGTATTATTGTTTAACATTTTTTACCGGTATCCATTACTCGTCATAACTACTGTGGTTGTTGTAGTCTGCGTGATTACCATTGTATATTGCAATTTTAGCCTTGTGAATGGCATCAAATTGTAGGGAATATTGTGCGAAAGCGTTTTGTGTAAGAAGCACGAAAAATGAGATACATCAATTCTAATAAAGTGTGCATTTATACAAGAATATTCGAGTAAACCCGCTGCTGTCAATGTGTGTGGGTGGATGAAACTGACATAATTCCATTCGACACCTTAAAGAAATAAAAATGTTTTACAGGTTTCCTGTCCTTGTCATGATCGCTTAGGGGAAAAAAATACAATACACAAGGCACATTTTTTGTTTATTTTCGATCAACGTTTATACTGCTCTCACATGTCATATAATACATTAACATAATAACATAATAAAGTTCCTACCCATCCCCTTCACCACCCCCTGTAAATTGACCAATTTAGTGAAACATCAATTGGAATATAATGTGATTGTCATACATGAGGTGTAAAAAATAAATATGCCCAATTTGTTCCCCATTAATCGAAATTGAGTACATTAATGATAACTAATAACCGACGGAGGAGGTACAGATAAATATGGGCATAATTCATTAGGTGTTAACATGATTTCAAATTCAACAAAACCTTACAAGGGATTATATGCAGCGACTGAATTCATTACGGTGAAATAGTCACACGCCCATCTTGAACACTACTAGGATCGTTATAATCATAATATATATACTATAATATATGTAATGTAAGTAATTACTGTACTAGTGTTTTAGTACAAAAGCACTATCAAGCTTAATTTCACTCTTGCATATCCTCGTAAGATAATTTAAAGACAATTACCTTTCATTTGTAATAGTAAAAATGTATAACTTTTCATAACTTGTATGACGATAAATAATGATGATGATAGCCCTTCAGTCCAAGTCGTGTCGTAATTAACTAAATTCAGTTCCAGTGAAGGATTTGAGATATGGATAAAACTTTTTATAGTAATGTGAAGAGCATGTTACAGGTACACCCCACATTAGCATTAAAGCCCACATTTCTAAACTTTTATTCTTTATGGCTGTTGCCAGCAAAGATTTAATTTCAAACTGAAGCTGATAAAATGAACTCGTCGACACTTTAGTACTATGCGCCACGTGTATTATGATGACTCAGTTCATCTAAAACATTTGGTGGCGTCTGCGACGTTTGCGTGACCGTGATTGTGGATGCCCGGATTCTATCAAATAGATTCAAATCTACAGTATTTAGTGTAAAACGTGTAGTTACTGAATACAGTTCCTTGTAAGTCGAGCAGTAAACATCGGCGAATCTACGTACACGTGCTAATACTTATATATTTACATTGATGCTCTATGTCTATGATATGATATTCGTACCGAAACCCATACGGTGGCGTTATTTGTAGCAATACACTGGTACACTTTTCAAAAAAAGGCAATCCTCACGCAAACCTCATGAGTCATCTCCGCGCTTGCAACAAGAAATTTTTAGTACAATCATAATTAATAATTATGCTTTCGAGGCTACACACTCCACCGTATTGACCGTATATATGGCCATTTTCAGTGGAATGGATAACAACCCGAAAGCAAAACGGCTACTAAAACTTACATATGACTAGTGTAATAAAGCAACATAAGTGCAATTATTAGTGGATATACTGCTTTCAATCGTATCGTACGTAACCGACAACATAGAATAATACTACTACTCCACGGTGGCTTTAAAAGGAAAGGAAAAACAGGTAGTAGTGGCACTACTGTTATTATTATGCTTGTGTTGGCACAAACTCTGATATGATCACAAGCGTACTACTGTGAATGAAGGACAAAGGACGAAGTTGATGGCGGTTATTGTGGTAATAGTGATGACACACATGAGGATTCACCTTCGAGTTTGAGTTGTAGTTTGTAGTGCTGCTGTGGTGTGTTTCATGTGGCAAAGCGCTTTGAGGACAGGACTGAACACACACTGTGGGCTGGATCGGAATAGTAATACGTAGCTTGTGAATGTTATAAATTCAACGGGTGATATATGGTTAGTCGAAATCCTGACAGACAAAATAATACAATTAGCATATTGTGGAGAACCCCAATTTAGCAGGTTATGCTGCCTTATGTAAATCGCAAAAAGAGATTACCAATTCCCATCGAATCTCAGATATATAAATACATATACCTTAGTAGCGTCAATGTGAAAACCACAATAATATTTAAAATAATTTCTCTTCTGATACGCTACATCGCAAAAGCTGAGCAAAAACGATATTTTATATTACCGGGATATATATATAATTTTGTCGTAACCGCCACTCAGGAAACCACAAAATACATTCGCCCATTTCTGTGAAAAGGGTTCCTTCGTGTTAGTACGTAGGCGCTGGAGACGCCTGAAAGACTCCAAGTAGCAGGAGCGAGGAGTGGGGTGTCTCTTCCGTTCCAAGGGCTCTTCAGCTAACGTAGAGGGATTCAAGGTGTTCGCCAATAACCGGAACATGGTTACAGTGGATGAGGACTCATGACTCCTTTCCAAAAAGGTAGCTTTACTAAAGAGGACGGTACGCTCTCCATTTCCACCTGTCGCGACTCCGATCACGATTAAGAGTTGTTTACCACAAATTAATTGGGTACTCCTCTAAGTGGATCCCTATGGAACTTGGTATAATCATGCAATGTTGACACATAATAGGAATATGTTATTCTTCCAACGAGAATAAATATAAAATAAATATACACAAGCGGAGGAAAAACTTGTCGACTCTGCATTTAAACAACTCCCTAGCAAACCTAATTCAATACCGTCGTATGGCAGGTACAAATCTGGTTTTCTTTTTCTTCTTCATCGATTAGTCCAATAAAAACCTTGTCGTACAAATGACCCTATGATCCTCCTCTTTCTGAATCTGACAGGGCATATTCTGCGATTGTGACTTTATCGACTTTTTAATAAATTACATTAGTGCAACTAAAACTGCTAGATTAAATGTAACATGGTTTGTCGTCCAGCTAAATGCTACCAAATAACGAGATACTTTTTTATTCAAACATTTTCAATACTGCAACCGTAACTGACAACTAGGGCCAATGCTGTCTTTCATTTTCCTTTTTATTCGTGTATATAATATTTGCAAGCACACCAGAGTTAGAATAGAAATCGCAAGTGTGAACAGTTGACAATGTACATACAACTTGTCTAATGCTTCCTGTATGTGAACTGTATGGAGATAAAAAGATAAAATGTCTGTTGTTGCTCGACATTATACTTTTTTATATTTAATATAAATTTGTCAGGTTATACACCATGCCAAATTCCTTATCTTCTAATTTGATAGCTTTAAAGAGTTTAGGAATTCGGAGAAATTAACTTTCTAAAAAGTAGGACACTCTCGCAAGTTCCGACCCTCCAGCACAAACATGAACAAAATTAACACGTATGGCACTCCAGTGTAGCTTCAATTGTTTCCAGAAAATGCAAAAACGTGTCAAGGTACATGCGCTATTAGCAGGGATGACAAAGAAACTACGATAATTACTTGTGAGTAAGGAGATAGACATGTCATAAAAATGTCGTAGAAAAATGCATTAAACTACGAACCAGCAACGTAGTCCAACTTGAACCTAAAAATAATACATGAATTTGTATGCTGCAAATGCAGAAGTTGGGGAAGAACTTTTGACTTTTCCAACATTTATTTAATTACTAGAGAGAGTCGACCATGTCTTCAGTTCAGACTACCATTCCGAGTCTCATATTATTAACAAAACCGTTACTAGTCCCAGCCAAGTGTTAAGTGATAGTGGGAAATCGATGGGGCATGCATAAAAATCCTGGTACAGAACCAGCCCCAGCCCAAACTAAATATCTCTGTAATAAGCGTTACGATCCCTGTCATGCTCTTTCAAGTTGCCCATTTTACTTATGAAAGACTCCTTTTAAAAACTTTCCCAATGAGGTAGATCGCTAAACGACTTAAAATTTCCTACTGCCAGACTGCCACCAACATGCAGAATCTCTATTGCCGTGGTCAATGCCACCATTAGGAACAACAGGAGTGAACTTGTCCTTTAATGTTCTCATTTTACGTATTATTATGTCCGTAACGTAACTATACCATACATATTACTTGTGTTGAAGAAAGAGTGCTGTTATTCGCTAAGTTGTAGCTCTCGGGGAAGAAAGACGACTCAGCCTCTTAGAAGGATGGTGCAAAGTTACAAACCAAATTGCGTTCATTTCGTTTGTGTAATCATAGCCATTTTGTAAATGAATAGTAATTAAAACAGCCTCTCTATACATTTCTGTCTATTTCGGGTGTCGTATTGGCGACATCGTACACCATTTTCAAGTATGCGTAGGAGCAAGTATTCCCCTATTCCCATTACACTGTTCTCAGGGAGAAAAAAAAGATTTTTATGAGATGGCCGATCGGGAGGGCAGCTGTGTGTTGCCGAATGGGTGGTGTAATATACATTGAAGGCAACTTACAATATTGCCATGTGAATTCTCGTTATCGTCAAAAAAGTAATCGTGCTGTATTTTTTTCTTCTCTTTCCTCTCTCTTGAGGAAAAGTTTTACTTACAAACTCCAGGTTACATCGTAGTTGGTGATGTGTTCAACTTATTTTCCCTTCCTCCCCCAAAGTTTCATATTACTGATACTGATGATTATCGACCTCGAACTTGTCGCTAACTGCAAACTGCCAAACATTAAGATTTACATGTTCCCTTTCCCGATTGGGTATCCAGACAAAAAAATATTGACCGAAAGGCGACAGAGAACGAGAAAGACAACTACAAACCACCACCACCACCACTGCCATCACAGGCATCATACTATTCTGATACTTGTGTACTTTTCTCTTTTCTTTCTGTCTCTTCCAACAAAGCACTGTAGTCATCATCATCGCCCTTCACCAGCGCCATTCCTTAGTTTAGTCACTGGAAAAAAGCGATATCATTTTTATCTGAGTTTGCATGTATTTGTATCTTCCTCCTTCTAGTTTCTGCCTCCCTGACGACTATATGCATGTACGTACAACGCATTACTTTTTTTATATGCCAAAGGCTGTCATGCTGGACTCTGTGGAAACGCTGCCGGATGTACCGTATACGGAGAACGCTATATATGTGATCAGTACAATATTATAATGTATATTGTACATTGGCAGAGACATGCATACTTCATTGCTCCCGCTATCAATACTTCCTTATAAACTACCCAATAGAATTGCACATCCCTCTCGTATTGTTACATATTTTGGCATGGCAGCAAAAAGTAAATGTCTGTGTTGTTAGTATTTGTGCCTTGGCAGAAACAATTTCCGGACGTTATATAGAAATTTCCAATGTGGAAATTACGTGCCACTCTCTCCGGGCAAACACTTTCCTAGTTGGGTTAAATACATCCATTCCCTCGCTGCCATGGACAAAATATGCATACACAGCAGTTGCCATTATTTCCTTTTCTCAACCCGATGTTGCAAGACTGACATATCTTGTGTGTCGCTGAATGCACTCCTTTCACTGCCCTAAAAGATCCTACCACCACCACCGCCACCGCACTGGTTAAAGTTTTCTCTTGGCGCTTTTTAATTTTGCACACTGTCGATATGTTAATAAAAGAGAGAGAGAAAAAAAACTTCGCGGAAACTCGAGCTAGCATTTTCATTCATATTCCAGCAACTTCAAAAGAATCTCTTGGAAAGGAATGAAAAACGGTACTCAGACTCTCTGTTGTATAGATGTGTATGCTTCAGCAAATGAGCTGCGAGTGTAAGCACGATGTTTTTCAAGTGTCCTGGGAGATATTCAAATTCATGGACTTTTAGTTGAACCGCTAAGCCCACAGCTTTATCCGAAAATAAAATAAACCAAAAGAGGAGAATAATCCATATGGTTTATAATAAATCATGCTAGTTTTTGCGCATCCAAGCATAAAAACCGAAATACATCTCTAACTCTGACTCCTATACATAATAGCTGAATTTGATCGTCGCGTTGCCTTGCTGCACAGTTAAAGGACTTTTGGGACGGATATTTTAAAAACTTTTGTCACGCAATGGTAGTAAAAACAGATTCAAGCCCTCCAGCTTCCTCACACACTGTAAGAATGAAAGGCACATATATATATCTTTATTGTTCCAAAAATTCCTTTTTTGCTAGAGAAACTAGAAACGCATTTTAGGATTGTAGCAGAAGCACGAGAAAGTTCCACGAATTGTTGAACTCCGTGACTTCGTATCGCTGTGTATGCAACCTTGCCTTCACACCACTGCCGAATTTTTCGGCGATCGTGACTCGCCTAAACAGAAGGTTCTCTACTGGACAATTTATATGCAATGTCAAATATCCATACCGTACAAAACGAGAGCATCTCTCTCAGCTTTGACCCTCTGCCGGGTGAAAGTCACACACTGTATTTAACATTTTCTTCGGGCTCGGATCTTGCCAATAATAACAGGTACCCATTAAACCGTCACATTTCTCCCATACCGTCGTCGTACTCAGCAAATGTTTCGTCGTCAATTTCCTCGTAATAATATAATCAGCAGAATGTCAGGAGATATAGGTAAATTTTTTGGTGTTGTTTGATTTTTTTACCCACCCAAATGCTTACACAGCAGGGAAATACGTTCTTTTTGATTTACGACGCTACATTGAATCATCAAAATCATACCACATACCAACTCCCTTTTATGCTGGTGTAGACCGCACCGCCAGCATTATTATAGCGCACACACACACCAAACAACAGCAACAGGGAAACAGCTTATTTACAAAATGCTGCACTGCCACCATCTGTAAAAACTTGGTTGCATCACATCATCCTCCACAATTGAGGAAGTATAAGTATTCAGAAGAGTCCATGGAAGATGCCCTTTAACAGATTTTGTCTTCACAAGCAAGCCAGAGCCAGTACACAATGTTTGCATGCACATGCCTCCTCCTCCACTCTCCCTATAACTCGCTCAGTTTTAATCATCAACATCGTCATCTTCGTCCTGCCAGCACTTCTTGCAAACTCTACCATGATCAGGATGATGATGCATTGTACCATTTTCAGTAATGGAAGATTTTAATGCAGCTCTGAATATGATTGAAAATCCAAGACGAAAAAGTTGTTCGTCTTCTCAGAACAATTTATAGGAGCATGTAACATGTTTGTGCGGTGTGATTAGACGTCAACACAAGACGCAAGACATGTGGATAACACAATTTTTAGAAATGTAAAGCGATGTGTCACTTGGTACGACCATTATATCGTAATCACTACCTCTCCCCTGCATCCACTGTCTTATTCACGCATTTTTTTGTATGAATATGAAACCCACATAGAACAACCTACTTTTATGAATCCACCCGTGATGTGTGTGTGCATGTACACATGCTTCCATCTTGCATCCATCCTTTTGTTTTCGTGTGTTGGATCATAAACATAAAGAGAGTTGGGGGAGAGGGGGAGAGAGCATGTGTTGGTGGTTTGTGTGTGTGTGTGTGTACATGGATATTGTTTGAGTAATGCAAATGCAAAGTGAGTTGGTTGCACTGACTGAAGTAAAGAAAAGGGGTATATTTTTTCCAAAGAAACATGCTTACTCACCTCGACAAAACCTTCGCATGAATGACCGATGTTTCCTTCAACTTGTGTCGTGGTGGGTGATGTATTTACTCTACGTACTAAACATATAATCAGAATGCATACATGCATATAATATGATATTGTGCACATTAAAGGAATGAACAAGGAGAATGGGAAACATTACACATTACACGGTGCTCTTGGTAAAATCTAGTATGCACACAAAAACATAACCGTATTGAATACTCATAAAGTCCGCTTCCTATATGCTCTTTTTTTCTCTCTCTCGTCTTTTTTCAAAGTTAAACCATGCAACCATTACGTGAATAAGAAAGTAAAAAATATTGGTTGAAGTTCATAGGATACTTTACTCATTACTTCTACCACCACCACCACCACTGTTATATTTTTGTAGTGGTGGTGCAGCAGCGCCTTCTCCGCCAAACTGCGAGGGGACACATGCAGTTATTTAGTAGTATAGTCAGTAAAAGTTTGTTGAAAAAGTAACTGGGATGATGGTAACGATGAAACATAAAAAGAAGAGTTTGTGTCGAGCGATAGAGAAGAAATCCTGCCTTGCCTTGTGTCGTTCTCCAGTGGTAGTGAGGAAAAACATGGTAAATGGATTGCCTTTTATAGGGAGTAGCGTGAATACTTAATGCTCTTATCCAATCCAGTGTGTATACGTTTTCTATTGAGTTGAGACAAACCAAGTATTGGGAAGTACGTACATATACAGACAGAGAGCTGTTATTTTCTTGGTGTGTCCACACACCGTCCACACACACTCCAGTCTTCTTGGGCAATGTTGTAGTCGAGCGGCGTACAACAACAGGGGAGAATAAGCAGGAGGCAAAATACAACAGCAGAAAGTTCCATTTATAAATAACATGGTTACAATTTACACCGAATTCAGGGTTCGGATTGTTCCGGTGCAGTACACCGCATATTGAGAGAGCATCTCTGTTACAAGGATACATTGTTGGATCTTTTATATCCCAGTTTATACACATAAAAACCCGCAATACGATATCCTGTCTCTGAAATAATAACATCAGTATGTGTTGGTACGGATCCTAAGGCAGGGCTAATACAATAACTACCTACTATATGAAAGACGACAAAAAGTTTACCATTTTTCGTATATATTACCACTGGAGTAGTGGTAAGAGGAGTCGTCCACATTATATCATTGTCATCCCCTTCTTCGACGATGAGAGTTCACTCCACTTTTTTTCTCTTCTTCTTCTTCTCCTCTCCCCTGTATAATAATGCTGCTGCAGCCATGGTGAATGGGAATGATTGTGGCAAAGCAGCCCTAAAAACAGAGCACTGAGTCAACCCAGCAGCAGCCTAGGCTATTCTGCTGGTGTTGGAAGGAAAACAGGAGGAGAAAACCAGGAACTACGTTCATTTGATAAACAGAGATCAACGATACAACATTATCCAGAAAAAGCGATTTAGAAGTTGGCGTTGTTGCTGGAGCTCTCTCTCGCTCTCTAGCCCAGTCACTCAGCGTCTGTCCCTTGTTCCGTTTTTCCCCTTTGTTGCTGTTGCTGCAGCTGCTCCTCTCCTATCAACCTCAACAAATTCGGAACGGCAGGAGCAGAGAGGCAAAGAAAGGGAGCCAGGCCGACACTTACACAGACAGCAGCAGCGGAGAACAACAGGAGCATCATCATCTTAATATAAAATAGTAAGCAGAAAGACACACACAGAGACACTCTCCTGCTGACTTCTCTCTTCGTGTGTCTTGAAAAAAAGTCTGTCTGCTCCCTTGATATCCGTGTGTTTTTGTTTTTACAACCTCAGTGCTTTGGAGGAACTGTCTTCCGTGTTGTTGTGTCTGTTGCTGCTGTTTAACGCGGTGGTGGTGGTGTGTGTAGGTGTCTTTTGTGCATGAAACGGGTACGGATGGAGGAGTATTGAACGAGGATAAAAGTAGAAGTAGTAGATGTTGTTGTAGTCGTAGTAGTAGTTGTTGTTGTTGTTGTAGGTGTAATAGCTGTAGCAGCCATCGGGGTAGAAGGGAATTTTATAGACACAGTCAACTTTATTCCGTAACGGTATATTCTTTTTTTACATTCCTCTTTGCCTTTTTTGTCTCTTCTTATTATTGATATTGCCTTTCTATTTTTATTATTCCATTCGCCGCTACTCCCGTTATCTCCTCTTCCATCTTCTTATATCATCCCACAACAACTGTTGTTTTTATTATTGTTGCTGTTGTCGCTCTGTCGCTGTCTATTCGTCATTCTCAATAATGGCTGTAGACGTTGTCAAACCAGCAGCAGCACCACCAGCAGCAGAGGAGTTGGGCTTTTCTTGCCTTGTTTTAATACAAATATACATGGTATAATAGAACGGCATGTCTGTCTAAAAACTCTCTCTCTCTCTCTCCAAAACACTAGCTGAACTTCAGTCCGGCGTTTTTGTTTTTGCCGTCAGCGACTTACATGGACGTTCTTAACATTGAACGGCGTGTGTTTAGAATACTATATTATCATTGTCTATGCGTGCCTGTTTGCCTGGTCTGCTTTTTGTGTAGTTTTTCCTTTTGTAGCTTCTTTGCTGTTATTTACTCCAAAAGACTAAACAGTTAAAGAGAGAAGTGCACATATTCACTCTCTCTCTCTCTCTGAAGTGCAAGCACAATGAATGCGAATATAAACATGAGTCATATTTAAGTCATTGACATGACCATTTTTTGATTTTCGTTGTTGGTCTTTTTTCGTTGCTATAGGGATTTTCATTTTCATCTCCCTTTCAGTTTGACAACTCGCTACGTGCTCAAGTGGGCACAGAGGTTGACAATGGATCTGTGATACTGCAAATTACATATTATTATATAACATTTTCCAGTACTATAGGGAAAATATCTTATTTTGCTTCCTCTCCAAAAAGTCTAAAGTTTGTGTGTATCTCTCTCTCTCTCGTGTGTGAGTATGTGTGTGTGCGTTTGAGTGTGTGTTTGTGTTTATCCCGTTGTTGCCATAGCATCCCTTTTTGACATCCCTGCCATTGTGTAACATTGCATTTTTCATTTTGCTATTTAATGTGACCTCTGTGAAACTGTGTGGTGAATAATGTGTAGTGTATTATTATTATTGTTTTTAGGACACACGCCATGCAAGGTTCATTCCAATTAATGACTTCACTTTGCTCTCTTGAGTTAATAAACTGAGTACAGATTGCATTATTTTGCCTTTTCACACACACACACACACAAACAAAATAATAACATCTCCCACTGTTGATCTCAACAAGCCATTTTGATTCAAGTTCTGAATGGACACAAGTGTCATCTTTATAATGAAAACTGATTTACAGCGTCAGTAAGTACAACTCTGCTATATTTATGCTTCCAAACTTTTTCTACCTATTTAGTCCTAGTCTAATTTTCTGTCACGACTGATGCCACACACCCATCCGTGTATTTTTCGCACGGCTCTTTCCTTTCATTTTATTTTTTTTTTTACATTTTCCCGAAAAATGTCACAAGTAACATGTGTAGAAAAATCCGGTGGGCTGACTCGTTCTACTTCCCATGTTCGTTAACACACCGAGTTTTCCCTTGTTTGGCTTTCAGTCCCAGTCACACTTAATACGCCATAAAAATAGCACATTTCATATATATGTACATCGACGAGATTAATGGATATATAATACGCTGATGACAGCTTTCTTTTCCTGCTTCATTAAATGGAAATGATCTTTTGATCTTTACCTTATTGATACAAGAAATAAAGTATGCGAAACTGGTTATTTAAGCCGTCGTATAAGGCTATAGAGAGATGAAGCCGCTCTATCTCGTTTGCAAGTTAAAGCTTTATTCAATCAAAGGAGAACAAATTTGCATTTTATGAAAGTCTCATCTCAGGTGGTAGTCCGTATCCAGAGAGAAGGAGAGAGAGAGAGAAAGTAATGATTTCCATTCCTTTGAAATTTTCACGGTAGAACTTTATGCAGCAAAGCACGGCCGTGTGGAAGATGAAACAAAAGACACTTTGAAAAAGAAAGTAAATATCAATCTGATTATCGGGTTGAGAGTGGCGACATAGTTTACCTACATCACGCTGCTCGGCTCTCCCTCAGACGCGCTCAACCTCATCGTTTCGTCATTGTTTGTAGATTTTTGCGAATGTTCATCATCATTACAGGAAAAGTAAAAAACGTCAATAAAATTTTCCAGAATGTAAAATTATGTCAACTTGGCAAGTTCATTGTGTGGAACGAATGCCTTTATGTTCATGATTATTATTAACTGATGATGATGATGACGACGATGATGATGATAGTAGTAGTAGCGAAATGGGGGATACGTGCGTACATATCTCATTGTTTCTTTATGGCCCTGCCGACTACTACTGCATCCAGGCGTGTCCTTAACTAAATTTACTCTGTCGAACTTTTAGGATATATTATATTATATCATTTTCAAACTACTTTCAAAATAGACACACACAGCGATTCGGATTATATTTGAAGTGCACACATACACGCTATAAAGCGGATATGAAATAGACGGAATCGTAGAGAATGTAAAGGTAACAATCTACTTCGGAAACTTGCTTTAGTCATTGTCTGAGAAACAAATGCTTTCAACTAACAGCAGGTTGTATGTGTGTGTGTGTGTTTGTGTGCATGTATGCATGTATAGATATTCGCCATTTAAACTTGGCTTCGCTGAGTTCTCTTTTTTCATTCTTTTCTTTTTCTCTCTCTCTCTCTCTCTACAACTTCATCATGCTACCCAGTTTCCCGTTCTTTCGTTCCTCCCTAAGGAATTCATTGAGTCATTCATAATGTCATTCTTTGAATCAGAACAATTCCGTTTTCCTGATTTAGTAGAGCAACTACGGAAACTGTAAGGTATGCCGTTCCATGTCAATGTTGTTACTTTACTTTCTTCTGTAATCCCACTTCCACTGCTGTTCCTGACGATAATGGAGTAATGAGAACGACAACAATGCCAGTCTCCTGAGCTTAACCGGATAAAAATGAAGGCAGTCTGCTAAAAAAATGAGTAATATAGCGTGGCTACTACTTTGAATATCCTTCCATGCAAAAAAATGAGAAAGAAAGTTTCAATTCCCAATGACACAGCCAAGAGGTGCAATCAGTCTCCAGTAAAAAAAGTAGAAGGAATGCAACAATTATTAAATTCATTCGTGCGCACCATCTTCATCATCCTCACAATTGTTGACGTTCCGATCGTTTTCCAGTTACGATTACTACGACACAGGGAGGGAATACCCAGTAAATATTATTAAAGCAGAGCTCAATGTGCGTAAGTAATAAACCGTGCTCATTAATTTTTTTAATATGGCAAAAAAGAGACAGGAAGAGAGAAAGAGAGATGAAAGGATACATGCTTTCTTTTTTCTTTTTTAAAATAATGCATATTCATACACATACATTTTTCCTCCAGTGAAAGTCGGATACACATTCCCATACCGAGAACTTATTCCCTCGAGTTTCTCATTTAGAACTGGGTTGGATTTCCTTGGAAATGCTTTGTGCTCGCATTCGAACGATGAAATAATGATGGGATTAAACTTGACTCCTCTCGCAAAAGCCCATATATAACATATTATAAGGCACCCCCACACACTGTCAGCGTCTAACAAGTCCACGCGAAAAAAAAATAATACAGCTGTGCCCGTGGTTGCGAGTATTTTCTCGTTTACTTATTTTCCTGGCGTAAAGAAAAAGCATTTAAGGGATTTTTAATACCGTGCACAGAGGTGCAGCATATCTCTACACGCTGTTTCTTCTTTGTTCGAGGTTGTCGGAGAGACGGTAATAATGTTGATTCTGGCTTGCACTACTTTGATCGGACGTGTATTACCATAGCGTTGTTGCTTATTATCGTATAAACGAGTTGCCTGTTTTCAAGTTAAGTCAAGTAAATCGCTGGGGGCACTCCGTTTCATTTTCCCTGACGACGACGAGGACGACGACGATGATAATTCTCGTATGTGGAGAGGTAAACAGCAGTGGCGTTGGCGTTGTTGAAGGGTTACTGATGTTTCACTCTTTCGGAGAAAACAGCTTGTGAAAATAGAAAGGAACCTCTCTCATATGAATTTACTATGAGGTTTGCTCTCTCTCACTACGCCGCGTACTACTTTACCACTATCACCATTAACATTAACATCCTTCTCTTCATCACCAACCAGACAGCAAAACGGGAACGTCATGAATGTTTTTTCCAGTCTAAAAACGTACGGCTAGATGTTTGTTTTCTTCGCCAGCAAAATCTTAGTTTTTACCTTAGTCTCCTCTGTTTCTTCTTTCTATTTTTACCTGACTTCTTTGCGTAATTTTCGCTCCCCTTCAGTTTTTTTTTCTTTTTTTTCTACTTCCAAGCGGTCTGGTACAATCGCTGATTTCTGCTTAATTTCAGAATTCATTCTTGCATGAGACAGCCCTCGCATGAGTAGTGTGTACACACGACGAGAGGTTTTTTATATTAATAATGGAAGAGGGAATTGACTATGCGTTTTCCAGATTAAAAAGCAGAATCAGGCACTTAAGGCGAAGTCCTTAAGTAAAAGGATTACTCGCTTGGAAAGTAGTTCGCCTCAGAGGTAGTATTCCCAGCAGGAGTCTAAATTATAGAAAAAATTGAATGTCTATAGCAAAATCGGCGTCAAGCATGTTGAGGCCTTTTCAAAAGATTATCAATAATTAACCCTCGAGAAATACTGAGCTATTCGTATAAACATGTAAACATACTTGGAATATGCGCGTAGGTATGTGTGCACAGGAAACTTTCCTGGGGAAGAAACTTGGTTGATGAATTTGTACACTTCTCTTTAAAACAAGATTATGATTAAGTTAATCCCGGTGATGTCTTCATTTATGTTTCATTTTTTCGCAACTTTTTCATCCCGGCAGAGAAGTAGCTTTACAAGAATTAGGGAAAAGTTAAACCTGGGCAAATATGTAACCGCCTAAATTTTGTAACATGAATGGAAGCTACTTTTATTGGTTACATTATGAAGCAAACTTTCTGCTCCATACGGTGCCTGTCGAGTCATGAATCATCATCATCATCATCACCAACAACATCACCTTTTGGATATGCAGTTAGCCAAGATATATATATTCAGGGTTTTTTTAAATGCCTATTTTCTATTTCGGAATAGCATCATCGCTCATAGTGAGTGACTTTTCCTTGTCTACTCCGTTACAACCATGAAACCTCCACAACTGTTTTCTTCCATACTTGACGTGTATGTGTGTGTGTGTGTGCGCGTGTACGCTGGAACCGGTTGAGTAGAAATCAGTCATGTTCATATTTTTCCTACATACACGCCACCACGATGCATTGAAACGAACATCAAACATCTCACCATCGGCATTGTTCCATTTCAAGATTCGTAAAGCATATCATATCAACGTCATTTCATTTTTATTTTATTGCCAAACATGTGTCTTGACACACCAGTGCAGGCAGTGCAGCCCAGGCAGGGGGTATGTTTGTATGTGCTGATAATTCCGTCCGCCGGAGAAGAAAAAAACTCAGAGTGGTAAAGCTTCACAATATGTGTCCTTGTTTTCATTGCATAGGTGGCCATTATGTTTTATGCTTGGAAAATAAAAACGCAAAAGAGTATGAAGATAATATTGCATAATGATGCAGTTAGTACATCTGTACACTCTTATTTTTACATTCATGACTCGGGTTTCATTTCGCAAAAAGGACGACGACGACGATGTTGTAAGTTATACTGCCGCTTCAATTAATGTATCTCGTATTATCCACTGCGATGCATGGTACACTTCTTTTTTTGTGCACACGCAGTGGGTACAGTAGCCAAAAACCGTTACTTTTTGTCATTAAATGAAACCATTTTCGGATGAAGAACGGGAAAGATGATAGTGAAAGAAAAACGGAGTGAAATGACAAGACAAAAGACTAGACGTCTACATTTAAGGACTCACATTAAATGAAATGAGGTAATATCGCGTTGCTACTACAACAACGAATGCTCTCTCTACCATGTCCTTCTCGACACCCAATGGTCCTCTCTCTCTCTCTTCTGGCTGCCTGTCTAACTGAATATTATTTAACTTATCAAAGCATCTATTCGTGTGCGATTATGTCTACACACCCACCCGCCCTTCCGTCCACCGTGGTGGTATAAGGGAACTGCTGGTGTAATTCTGTCAGTCATCGTCAACATCGCATCGTTACGATAAAAATATATTTTTAGTCCTCGGCGCTGCTCAGTAGTAGTAGTAAAAAATAATAAAAACAGCAGCAGCAACATTTTCACGAAAAAAAAACAGGACTGACAGAGAATCCGATTTTTTCCCTTCTCTACACAATTTTCTCCTTCATTTTCCTTTTGCTCGTTTCGGCAGCTAGAGATAATACGCTACACGGCGCTGCTGCTGGAGAAAAGCATATAATCAGGAGAGGAAAATATACATAAATCGGGTCAAACTTGTATTCTTTCTTTTGTTAAGTATGCTGGTAAAGACGATTTCGTGTCATGGTGTTATTGGATTATCATACATTATTGTAGGAAACGGGAAAAAGAGTGAGTGATCAAGTGATATTTTCTTCTCGGAATAAAAGTCTACAGTTTTAGACTTATTGAGTTTGCTGTGTGTGTTTGCCATTCCAGCCGAGGATGAAAGAAAGCACGCTCCAACATTTTTCCACCAGAAAAAAAAGAAAGAAGGAAAGGACTCATTACTGCTGATGATCAAAATAAAGGGGTGATCGTTACCCGCGACTTGGTCCAATGTTTAACTGCACTTTTTCTCGAAAAGTAGTAGTCTGTTCCACCTGATTTAAGGGAAAGAATGCCTTGACTACGAAACAAGAGAAGGAGGGAAGGCAGGGTTAGAGTTGGAGGAGCAAAAGTAATAAGAGGGAAATTCTTCCAAACTCTGCCGTACTTGTTTTACACATCAACCAACCCACCACCACCACCTGACTAAAGTACCCCATACTGTAATACCAGCAAGCAAGCAATGGCAACTTTGTCAGTCCCATCTTACACCAAAAGTAGTGGTTGGCGTGGTAGTACGCCATGTACTTCATGTCAGATTATTTGCGGATGAGATGGAACGATGAAAGTAGTAAAAAAATAAGAACAACGGAGCACACTTTGAGTTCCGTCCTCACTACCACACCATCATCAACCACCACATAGTGAATGAGTTTAAGTTTTACCGAAAAGAAATTTCCTCTCTCTCTCTCTCTATCTATCTTCTTCTTTTCATCTTTTTTTCACTGCTTTGGTCTTTCCCCTCGACCCACCATGATCCACACTACGACTCTTCTATGTATGTATAGTAAACCAACAGCCCAAAAATATTTCTTTCTTTTTTTCCGCAGCTCCGTACTTGAATGTTTTTAAGAAAGAAATATAGTCGGCGGGATTGCAGGAGTGGTCCTAAAAAAGTCTTTTCGTTCTTAAAAGCAAATGGCACTGCATTGTGTGTAGTTAGAATGTGAGCTGCTGCTCCTACTACTGCCGCCGCTGTGGAGGAGGAGGATGATGGTGGTGTGGCTGGGAGTGTAAAGGAATATAAGATAGCAAAACCAAAAACGATTCCAAAGGCATACTTTTTAACAAGAGTGACGGTGGTGGTGGTGTGGTTGCTAGACGAATAAAAAATAGGGAATAACTCACACAAAGAGTGATACACTTTGTATGTTCATAACAGCTCGTGTACGTACATTGCAGGAATGCTCTTCTTCTCTCATTGCGCACACCAGCAGCGTTTGAGAAATGCAGGAGCGTTGTAATATTCGCCAACATGTAAACTATTGTAAACAGAAGAAAAGACACAAGTACGAGAGAGAGAGAGAGAGAGAGAAAAGTAACGAGAAAGTAAAGTAGAATTGGTGTTACTTCGTGGGATTATGATTGCTTTCCCAAGTTTTCCTCTTCTTCCTCTGCTTACTCCTTTTGTTGTTGGCTAGAAAAAAAGTAGTCTCCTTTTAAAGGCTTCATCGTCAGTCAGTCAGTCAGTTGGCGACTTTACGTTGTTGGATCCTCAACGGATGGAAGAGCGACTTGTCCGGATATTTATCTTTCTTTTCCCCATGTTTATCAACAAAATAGGAAGAGAAAAGGAGAAAAGTTGCTTGCCATCATGTCCTGTGTTTGTGTTACAGATTTTCTTCTAAAGAGTTTCACATTCTTACTCTGTGTAGCATCTTCATACCAGAGCGTCGTCATTTTATGGGTGGTTCCAAGTGCTACTTAGACCATCCACAAAATGTCCATGCAAAATTTATTCAAGAGAAAACGACGTGTTCATTCTACAATGCAACCGCACTAAAAGCAACAAAAGAAACAGTTTGACTGGGAAAAAATGAATATTTCGTGAATCCATTCCCTTATTTCAATACACAGCCCGAGCAAGCAGTAGTAGTAACATTGGCATTTTTACTTTCTTTTCCTCTTCACCCTAAATACTTTTGTTGATTGTTTCGTCGCTTCAGAATAAAAATTGATAACGTGTGCCCTCCCCGCTTGCTCTTACAATTCCTGTTTCTAGCATGTTTTGAGCAGTAATAGCATTCGAAGTCTTTTCCCTATAAAACCGTTTTTTCACCAGACTGGTGGGGAAGAAGACCTCCAAGATTTTTTTTGCAACAACACAGATCCGCTAAGTCTTTCTCCCTTTGAGATGTCAAGAAACATCAAGCTTTTTTTCATGACACAAACACTTACACTCATGTACACAAAAATGTTGGCGTGTCTAGAAAAAGAATCCGGCATCATCAATCCAACTGACGCCAAAATGTTCTCTTCATGCTGATAATATATGTAACTACTACACCACCTACACAAGATGCATAAAAACTTACATAATATTGTGTCCATGCAGCCATGCGTGCAAACTTATGTATGCATGCATGTATGTATGCTATGTGCGCTGTTGTGAAAAAGGCAAGGAGGCAGCAGATGAAGCCCTTTCCCTTTTAACTTTGATTTTTACCTCAACTTTCTCCGTAAGTCTGTCAGGAAAAGAAAGAGCTTAATGTTGTACTTTCCAAACTATCTCGGCATAAATCTTGTTAGGACATGGTCCGAGAAGTGAAGAATGACCTTCTTGTTTCTCAGCTGCTGCTGCTGCCATGTAAATTCTTTCAGTTCCGAACAATAGGCAACTAAATTTACTAACTAGGTTAAGTCGCACGTTATTTCATTAGGAGGCATTTATAACACTTTCCTTGTAGATGCCTCCTTTATATTATTTACCATATTAATGCTGTACACTCGTAAAGTTGACAGTCTCTCTCTCTCTCTTTCTTTCTCTCTTTCTTGTATATCGTTGCTTATTATTACTAATATTATACAGATTACAATGAAACTGTCTCTGTGATACTGTTTTCTGAAGCCCAGGTGAATGCACATGTTCTGAAGAGGGGTATTATGCCCCATTTTATGAGGAACGGCAAGTAAGTGCCACTTTAAAAGGAAGGGGCAAGTCACGCAACAAACCATGTCCTTCCAATATGAAGTTTCCTTCTCTTGGTAACTTATGTTTGCTCACTTTCCTCTCTGTGGAGCACACCTTGCACTATCATTAAGCTCATCTTGTACATTCATTAAGCTCGTCGTCTTAGTTTCCATAACCATTTTGCCACAAAAAATCTCAAAATCCTCTTATTATACTACTACATTACATTCCACGAGCAACTACACCCAGACTAGCGACAAGCAGCCAATGACCTTTCCTGGCGTTTTTTTGTCAAATCTTCGCTGCAGAAAAGGAAGGGAAAATATGTTCCATTCTCCACTGCTGTAAGGGTGATAGTCGTTTGCCATTGCAGTTATAATAAGACGACAATAAACTAAGCAGCTCTAAATGCTATAAAAAGACCGGAATTGCCGTCATAATACCGCATAGACGTAAACCGAGTGTATAAGTAGTGGTGACAGAATAAATCGCAGCAGCAAAAAGTTTATCGTCGCGTATCGAATAATATAGGGAGGTGCCACCCACAGGCCATTTCTGCTGCTTCTCCAGAATATAAAATAAAAATAACAATAAATAAGGAATCAAATCTACAACC
Organism: Callyntrura sp. NNG-2020; assembly: GCA_027744055.1. Classification (NCBI taxonomy): domain Eukaryota; kingdom Metazoa; phylum Arthropoda; class Collembola; order Entomobryomorpha; family Paronellidae; genus Callyntrura; species Callyntrura sp. NNG-2020. The sequence continues at coordinate 19,914 of JAHZNE010003030.1, forward strand.
TTTGCGTTCCCATCAGCAGCAAGAAGGAATTGTCACTTGTAGTGCTGCTGTAGCTAGGTTTCTCCACCGATACCATTTTGCATAGGAAGTTACGTGTTGTTGTTGTTGCTGTTGCTGCTGCTGGAGTCGTAACATGTGGAAAGCGAAACGTTTGCATGTTTGTGCAAGGTAATGTGCAATGGGAATGGCAATAAGATTGCGAAAGTAATAAAGGTATCAGGTTGGATTTACGACACGGCAGATAGAAGAAAAATTGATAGTGAAAATTGCGACGGCAGTTGAGGACAGGAGGGAAGGGTGAAATTGAAACATGCTTCCTGATAGCACAGCACCGCGACAGCATGCAGTTTTTAGCTTTAGCTACAGGACTAGTACTGACAAAACCCACCACAAAATACCATGAAACCACCACATCAACTCAACCACGGTCACAACCACCTCCGGTTTTCAAACAACAGGCGTGTATTAGATGCGCTAACGTACAAAATGTAATTAGTATATACTGTTGCCTCTAGTGGTGGTGAGGGTTTTTCTTTTTTCCGTGTAAAAGGCTCATCCATTACATTATGTGCCATCGCTGCACATTCCGAATCACAAGCTGGAGAAAGACAATGAGACAATGAGCAGGAGAAGGAGGGAAGGTGGGTGGGTGAACAAGTTGAAAGAGTTGACTTGCCTTTTGTGGAAATATAATGATGTAAATGTGAGTGGTCTCTCTCTCTCCCTCCCGTTAAAACGAGGTAAACTCTAAAAGCAGATTTGGTGAAAACCAACATCGACCGAGAGAGGAAGCGGCGTTTTGTTGTGTGGTGGTGGTGGTGGTAAAAGAATAACAGAGGCGATGTCAGAGTTAGTACCCTCTGCACACATTTCGGTTGTACGGAAAGAGCTATTAATTTACGTTTAAAAGCTTTCAAGTGACAAAAGGCGCCGCTATTTTACTGCGGCCGCTACTGCTTTGTTGTAGGGCAGTTTCCATGATGTCTATGTGACGACGATAATGGCGATGATGTCGTCGTTATTATTACTACTGCTATGGCAACACGTTACTCTAGGCAGAGAGCAGGACGAGCGACGGGTTAGAAAAGGAACATCAAAATCTAGCATGTACAACACCAACAGTTACAGATGATGTATTATATACAGATTTTGTAATGCGAACCAACTTTTGGGCAGGGTAATCTCGAGGAAGACCCACCCATCCACCAACTCGGAGGGAAAGGAAAAGTTTTTTCTCTTCTTATGACTCCCGATTACTCCAGATAAAAACAGATGCCAATTCCGTACGCTCATTTTAGCTTAACCGTTTCTACTGGAATGAGTTGCCGTTATTTTTTTTGTAGAGATATCACCCTGGCGCTAGAGCTTCCCCTCCGCTGGGTAATTATTGGAACTGCAAATAAAATAGCTAAGCAACAATAAAAGCACAGTAATTATACGGGTTTGTAGGACTTGCCAATATGTAATGCTGGCTTACAGAACTCTTACTCCTGTCATGTTCCAAACAACAACACAAAGTACACAACAAACATTCACATATGTACCTATATACTATATAGTATGGGGCGTAGTAGGAGGCAGTAATGGAAAACATTAACAACCATACTAAAGAATGGAGCCATTGTTGCTGCTCATTTCCAAGAAAAATGACGACTTGCGACACAGTAGCCTATTAACGAGAGGGAAAAGAGAGAGAAGAAGAAAAAAAGTTGAGAGTAATAAAAACAAGGAAAGAAATGAGGCCCATTAAAACAATTTAAACGTTCATTTATGTCCTATAAAACGAAGAGCAGTATTACGTCGAGTCCTAACATTATGCACTTTACTTAAAGTCGCCCCAACGAATACATCTCTGTCCTTTTTACTTTTTTGTTGAACAGTTCACTCAAAAAAAAAAGAAAAAAATCTTGAGAAACCAGTGGTTATTATTATGGTTTTTCTTACACAGGGAAGTAAATACGTAAACTTTCTTTTTGCAGTCATTTCTTTCAATAATTATTCTAAAACCCGACGGAGGTTTCCGGTCTGTTGCGTAAACTCGCTTAGCCATGTATACTTTGGGAACAGCCACCATCATTTTTATTTTTTATCGAATGTGTGCTTTTGTGCCTCTTATGAATGTGCATGATTCCCACAGTTATGTGTGTATATGTTTCTATCAACCCAGGGGTAGGAGATGGAGTGTGTAATATAAGGGAAAGGACTTGCTCAATTTCCTCGCAATATCTTTCTCAAACTTAATGTAACGTGATTTTATAATTTGTTTTTCTCATTTTTGATTTTCAGATGAATGGCAACGTCACTTACTCTCTCTCTCTCCGTGGAAGGAAAATTTTGCAACCGGAGCTACTCCGTTCCACTTGAAGCGATCTCATTAAGCCAGTCCTCATGGTAGGTTTCTTATGACTGTACATAGTATGATTCCAGCCGTTGCAACTCTGAACTTTCCTGAGTAGCTCCGTACTCGGAATTTTTTTCGCCTCCCGTCCCTTTTTTAAAAAAACAAACAGAAAACCCGAAAGGGCAGTCTAAAGCACGTGCACTTTCCCTAAAAAAAAGAAGGGTAGACAATGTGATTTAATCATTTCTCCCACCACCACCCCCATTAAATCGTCGTCATCATGCCCATCATTCCAACGCCTTCGCCACATGTGCAGCATTTCTAGGAGATTACAGAAGCAGGCAGAAGGGAAAGGAATTCCCGTATACAATATTTTATTTTCTCAATCGTCTACATTTTATTGCTCCTGTACAAACTACTGATATGCATTACACTCCTGCCCCCTACTTGAGTGGGTGGGTTGTCCTTAAAGAGAAAGGAGAAAAGGATCTAGAATACCCTACAAGATAAACGTGTATGACGACTACGACGTTTTTGTCGATTTTCCGTCGTTCTTTAATTATCTGTCCTCTTTGTCCCATAAAAAGTTGTGTATTCCCCCAAATACTATAACGTACGTATACTATGCATGTTTTCGCACCGCCCGTAAATCGGTGAAAGTATCCATCACAAAAGAAAATATATTCCTGTCTTGCCTGTTGTATATGCATATACACATTCATGTACGAATAACAACTTCCATAAACAGACGGAGGAACGATCAGAAGGATATTGATTACCTCTTCAAGATTTCTCGCCGAATATTTCCACAGCAGCAGACAGAGATGAAGACTGACTATTAAAAGGAAGAAAAAAAGAAGAAATATAGCCCCGAGAGAAGAACCACTTATTTTTTGTGTATGAAGCCTACTGGTGGAAATGCAGAGAAGAGAGTCATATTTTATTATATATGACATTGTCTACTAACTTTGATAATAACTCCCAGTGGTTTGCGTTGGTAATCGTCAAACAAAACTCCGTCATTGCTATATAGTTACTTACTTATACGTACGAACGATTTCTCTCCTTTTACTTTTGACTCGGTTATACGTCTGGGGAGATATGACATGTAGTGTAGTTATCTTGTTAGCCAAATCTTGTATCCATAAAGAAATCTGGAAAAATATTTCTTTTACCTTACGACCTTCAAACAAAGCAAGTTCGCTTTACGTATCATCTTGTTCTCGTTCCCTTTTCCCATTTCCTTTGCTTCATGACACTTCACTTACTACTTGAAGCATCACACACGAAGTAAAGAGAAAATAACGTGTGTGGCCTGTGTATGCATACATAAGAAGCGTTCAACGCCAACGCCAACCAACTCACCCAACGGCGACCAGGTAGTAAAGGGAGGGAGAACTCTCAGACAGGAGCACATACAGATACACACAGTGCTCTTTTCTACTTGAAGTCTCACAAGAAGAGTTTTTGTTTCACATCCCCCTCCTCTCTCTCTGTATGTTATTGGAAAGATGAATATGCGACTTTTGCTGGAAGTTTTGGTTTGAGATGATTGCGCCACCACGCCATGACAACCACAAACAACCCTTTCTCGTGTCATATCCGTAGGAGCAATAAATGAACTAGGCTTGATCGCTACTATCGCTTTCTTCACGGTTAAGAAAATTGTATATTTTTGAAGGAAATCGATTCAGTTTAATATCCCCGACATCGTTTTCATTGGCGCCTTTGTCGTATAAGGAGATCTCTAGGTTTATCACACAGGGAGAAAGAGAAGCGGGGCAGGACATTTTACAGTGGTGGTGGTAGTAGAACGTGGTTTGCAGGGGTTTCCCTAGGAGCAACTATTTTTAACACTATTATTCCATTCCCAGCAGTTTCCCCATTCCCATTTGCTGTTTAAAGCAGGCCACTGTGAGACACCAACTGTAATTGGGAGCGGAAAGCAAGGCATCATCATATTATATGGAAGGGTTTCTAAAGGTAAATAAAATTTCAACAGATTTCCCTGTAAAGCTACATTCATTATTGTCTTTCTCTGTATTGCTTTCAGCGGGAAAATGTAATTATTTCTATGCATTACGTTGTTGTTTGCAAATTGATATAGGGAGCAAGTATTGACTGGAAATCGAGATAAGAATAATACACTCTACAGTCACACTGTTGTCCAAAATAATAACAAATCTGCAAAAAGAACATTTTCCCTACCCGGGTGATCCCAATCAGATACATCCCCGTTAAAAGAGAAACTCTCATGCGATCCTGATGTCAACATTTCATTCAAATTAAATTAAAAAGGAGTCGTTGTAGGGAAGTAAGTTAAGAAGTTTCTAAACACGAACCCGTGCCCGACGCCGTTTCCCTTTGTACAACAACAACCATGCGAGCATCGTAAACATCGACATTGAATATCGTCATGTTCTTCGAGTTCATACGAGTTGCCCTTTTTCCCATTCACAACGACTACCACACAGCACATCAGCCATCCCATAAATAGAAATTGAATTAGTCCGAAAAATTGCTGTTGGAATATTTTATATGTATGCACGTGCTCCTTGATAGTGGGGGTGACTACCAACCAACGGGATTGTCAACCAGAAGCAAGGCACTAAACGAAGCAACTTTAGCAGACAGCTTGAGTGAAAGAAAAGAGGGAAGAAATCGTTTTTATTCTCCCTTTCTCCTTTCGCCTTCTCTCCATTCAGATTTTTTTCTCTTCTTCTCCAATCTCCCATTTTTCTCCTCTACTTTCATACAAGTTGTTTTGAATAGTGAAAAGTACTAGTCTCTTTAGACCAGGCACATAACAAGAACAATAACGACGGCTGCTAATGCATTCACCACTCCTGTAGTATCATTTTTCATCTTTTGAACGACATCGAGGAACAAGAAAAAGGTAAAGAAGCAAAAAAATCATCCTATTACTCCGACCTTTTGCTTGCCTCGAAGCAGAAAAAGCACACGTCCCTCGTGAGAACCAAGGAACGAAATTGCAGATTCCTGTTAAGCGACGTTGCTTGTGGAGACGACACAAGAGAAACATCATCATGCATCAAGTATTCCTCTGTGCCGTGCTACTCTGCCTCGTCTCAGAAGGTAAGCATAAACATATTCGTCTGCCATATTATTTTTCTCCCTGTGTGTGTTCGCCAGGGCAATCTATCTGTTTTCAGCGTCACAAGTTATACGTATTAGAGTTATTCTCCGTAAACCGAGATGGATATCTCTCTTCCAACGTTTATTTTCAATCTGTTATTTATCATCATCATCATCCGCATCCTCATCATCCATTATAACAACAATCTCCTTCTCCGTTAGAACCAACCTGCTTATATAGCTTCCCTGCTGGAACAAACACATATAAGTACGTTATTATGTTTGGTTTGTGCAAACTACGCGCTAACTTTTACTAAATTATTCCTAAATTATGTCTCCAGAGACTTGCCAGTTAGTCAAGCCTTTTTAAACCTGGAACAATATGTATGTATATAGGCCGTGTGTGCATTAACCCAACGTGCATGGTTTTCGCATCTTTGGGAGTGTGGAGAGCTGTTGATCAAATCCATAAATCATCGTCATCGTCATCATCCCCACCACCACCACCATGTTTGTCATAATGCCATCGCCTTTCTATACAGAGAAGGATTATGATTGCGTTTGTCGAAAGTGGCAAAAGGCCACTCATCTCCATATTACCAGATTAATCCATTTCACAAAACTTTTCACTTTCAAACGCGTCAATAAATTAGACTTGTGGGTAGATTGTGGGATCTGCTGTGCCGTGTGAAATGTGTCCGCCCCCAAAATGATATCACACACTCACAACAGAACACAACTACAAACGAATTTGATGTGAATATGAGGATTTTGTGACGGTTCTGTGTAAACTTTTTTCATTTCCAGTCACTAATCCATTGTACGTTTCGTTTGAGAAAAAATCTTGAAAAGGGTGAAAATGGAGGGCACTGAATATGAGAGACAAGTTATTGGTAACAACGGATGTGTTATTAATTAAACTGCGGAAATGGGGTTTACATACAATCCCGTGAAGCATTAATATTGTTGACAGACAGTAAACAAATTTCGACTCTCTCTCTCTCTCCTCAAGTCGAAATACGAGAATGAGATGAAGGTGAGAGAGAGAAGGTACAATTTTCCAAGTGTGCCTCACCCCAACGTCAAAGTGCCTCTTCCGCTGATGTTCCTGCTATCAGGAGGCATTACACGGTATCAACAATGCCTGGTGCTGCTGCTACCGTTATGGAATTTGAATGAGGTTTCGAGGGATTGGCGTCATATTCTTTTATCAGCCGAAGGCACATAGTAGTACCACCATTGAACATTGTAGTAGCTACAGGCACATTACAGGATATCGTGTCTCACTAAAGAGGGTAGAAAAACATATTATTGTGGATATGATGATGATACAAGCATAAATGCGGTTGGAGTTTTTAGAAACCCCTTGATAGACAGAAAGATTCCCTGGAAGTTTGATGGAGACAAGAGGAAGCAACCACCGTGTTATTAGTTAATAGTAATCTATTATAACCATGAAAACTTAATGCATTCCATTCCTTCCAAATCAGAACCTTCGTCATAGTTCACTGCGGAGGAAATGAAAATGCAAATTGGAAATTGCCAAAAAAATGACTGCCCAAAAGCTCCACTAATAAATGTTGTCTATCCAGGTATGATGGCATAGTTATTGGACGAGGGATATTAAAGTGTGTCAATAAAAGTACCTCCCGTCCTTCCCCTGCTAAAACATACTTGGTGGCTGGTGGTACGTAGTTCGTACGTACCAGAGCGTACCCTTGTACGACATTTCATTGTTGTTGGTTTTCCAGGGTTTTTAGAGGGTTTCCATTTTCTCGCAACTTTTTTTTCGAGTCGAACAGAACTCAATCTTCTTTGCAAATATGCATGAATTCCATTTCTTACTGGAAATTTGGATCTTGTTTTCCCTCGCAGTCGAAATGTGTAGGGAGAAATGGAAAAGGAACTTCCATTTTAAACAAATCAATGTGCGATCACTGCGGATGAGCAGGTACGTGGATTTTCATATGCGCCGTAGAGAGACAATTCAGGAATGTCATATACATGCACAGAAGGAGGAAACAGAGAGCGAAATGGAGAAATCTAAATGGTTCTCTGTGTACTTTGATGTACTCGCTGGGAGATACTTGAGACGTTGGGAATGGTGAATGTTGAACCCTAACAGGTTTATTTTTTTGTCAATATTTTGACGTAATTGGAAATTGTATAGTCAATAGGAGTGTGTATATGCAGATATGTATCGTGTAGTCAATAACTACTACAATGCATACAAAAGGCATCTTTAAAATTTGGAAATGTCTATAATCCGTTTGTTTGCTTCACTACGACTGTTGTAAGGAGCCACGCTCAATGATCAGGAATTCAAAGAAGTTTATGAAATCTTTGATTCACAAGCTCCTATTCACGGATTTCTCAATGCTTGGTGCCCGTTAGCTCAAACGCTCTATACAAATTCATAGTCGTTTGTTGTCATCATTGTGATGATATTTTTTATCGGGTGTAGTTTGGTGAAAGGGAAGCTGCTTAGATGGTTGTACAATTTCTGGGAAAATCTATTAAAATAACACAACGCTCAAAAACTTGCGTTTCCCTGGGCAAATTCCTTCTAGTCAGTCCTGAGCCCTCTGATGAGAAATGTATCTATAATCGTTCCAATTCCACGTTCGGGGTAAAGCGCCGCAAGAGAAAACCATACCAACCAACCAACCCAGCAAAACTGTCTGGTGAGTACGTAAGTATGCACGGAGATAAGAACGAAATGGATTGTAAATTTGAGTTTTTATGGGGCCCGCTCCGAAGCAATATAATTTTTTGTGTTTCTTCTCTTGTGAGTTGTGGCTACCACGTTCAGGACTACCATATATCATCAGATGAGAGAGAGAGAGAGCGAGAGTATGCTGAAAAGGAAAATTTATCCTTTATCAGAGATGTGTGAGTTTATAGAAATAGAACCAATTTTTCGCTCATCAATTTTTAACTCTGACGAAGAGAGACTTGTTCCCTGCTATGAAATTTGTAGAAACGGATTAAATAAGGATAATAAATTGCTCCTGTGAGCCTTCTGAAAACTCCGTCAGGTTCTAAACTGTCAGCCGCAAATATAAGTAATATCCATGACGGTAGGTCTTAAATATTCCAAGAGAGACAATCTGAGTGAAAGCTACGGCTTCGCAACTTGTCTGGGACTACCAAAAAGTTGAGTACACCTTACGACATATACCGCTCTCCTCAACGATACGAAAATTAACCCCGATTAAGATGTTTGCCCATGTTCAAGAACCAAGTTGTGCTAAAGGGGTCCAAGGTCCCTCTGCAACCCATACTTGTCAATTTATCTGTCTTTTATTGTCAAAGTACGAGTGTAAATACTTAAAAATAGTAGCATTTCGTTCACTCCCTACTTTCACTCAAGTAGTTTCTTTTTTTTTTACAAAATGTAATATGCAATATCGACGTTTAGACGGGGAGGTGTTTTTCTGCGTTGCTGTTTTACCATTTCCCTTCCGCCGTATCCATTGTTTCGGTATGGATAACGAGTTTTTCATAAATTTTTATGGGTGTCCTTTTCAAACGATTCTATTGAATTTACTAATAGCAAGTAGTTTTCGTTTCGGTCCATTATTCCAATGGATACATGCAGAACTTTTCTCACTCGAGAAGGGCAGCAGGTGTAATAGCGGCATTGCCAAGCGCAACGAGAGAAAGCTAAGTTTAACATGACTGGTGTGTAGGATAAAGCGAGTGCATAATTGTTCCTGGCTATAAAGTGACAAACGTTTGGCGTTGAATTCCGTGTGTGCCACATTTTGTGTTATTATTGCAGCTGTTAATGATTTCTACGCACCGGATTCAGCAAACTACTACCAATTTTGAAGCGATGGCTTTACCTCAGTCAGATGAGTCTATTTCCTCTGAAGTTAAAATTTAACGTAATACTCCTTCACCGGCGGCACTCAAATCTAATGGCGCAGGAAATGAGAATGGAACATACCATCCTAGGACCATAACTATAGTAGAGAGTAGGTTGTCCGCCTGTTGTGTGATGGAATGTAACTTATATATTGTGAATGGCGACCGTGGACTGATTATCGTAAGTCGTTCTAAAACGACATCGTAATGTAGGCTAGGAGGAGATAAAAGGAAATTCCTGTTTGTTTGGAAACGCGTAGAAGAGCGCATATTATCATGTAATATAGAAAAATAGGGAGAAGCAAGTGGATAATATCGAAATTGCAAATAAGACCGTTTCCCTGATAAATGCTTTTCTAGGTTGTCTTGTGCCCCTTCCACTTCTATTTGTTCATGTCATTGTTGTTGGAGGAATTATTGAGCCGGTGACTGGCACATTGAAACCCGAGCAAAGCAGGAAAATAGGAGTAATAACTCCCTCCATCTTCGCTACTCCCTCCCTCCCCCTTCGATAGATAGTTACTTCCTTTAATAGCACACCACAACATGTACACATGCACACTAACAGGATATTTCAGCGTAAAGGTAATAATATCATTCATTCATGAACCTTTCAAGGAGAAAGAACCCTCTAGAACCTTCCTATTGCCTCTAATAAGAATAAGAACGCTGCATTATTCATCCACACAACATACAGGCAAACTGTCATTGTGCTACAACATTAAATGGCAGGAAGTAACTTATTTACCCTGATATGTATTTTTATTCCCTGCTCCTAATACCAGGTAATAAACAAGTGGGGGTAGCAAGCAAGCCCTACGACTACTACAACTACTAGTAGTAGTACTGCTTTCTCTGTCGCTTCCATTCTCCAAAAACGACGATATTTGATGATCGGTAGTTGGTTATTGGGGCGATTGGAGGCTTGCTACACTTTCACGGGTTCTCCTTATGTGCGTCCCGTCCACACACACGCACACACACGCGGAGCGGAGGAGTATGAAGCAAATGAAGAATGAAACCAATTTGTTGGTACATCGTTCTTGTATCATTGGAGAGGAAAACAGGAAAAACTGTTACATGCTAAAGTGTGCTATTCATCTGCATTATGTCAAGATCAGCGTTTTCTCGGCAACAAACAGCTCTCTGGAGTGAGTTGCTGCTGTTAGCTAATTCATGAAAATAAATAAATAGACTCGGAGTGGGAGTAAAAACCACAAAAATATGTTTTATTGACACAGCTAGATTAGAAAAACTGTTTACCTCTGATAATAGGCAAACACTACTGCAGTGGATGTAAAGGACGTACAGAGAGACGAGGAGAAATTATTTATATAAAGAGTTACCACAGTTTAAGATAGCGACATGAGTTCACATAAAAGATTCAAGGGAATATACGCCAACGTGTCTCTCAGGCTACCTTTTCTCTTTACCAAACCGTGTTGTTAAAAAGCGCTGTCGAATTTTTGTTTGCTTTTCGCGCAGCAACAAACTGTTCTTCAAAGAGTGTGAAACTCGGTATTGGAAGAAGAGAAAAGGGTTTTTTGAGAAGCGATGTAAGTTGTCCGTTATACGTGCTTACTGTGACTTGTTTGTTTGTTGATGACACCGATTCTGTCATTTGAAGGAGAAAGTTTGGTAAACTTGTTAACAATAACCGGGAAAGTTTTTGGAGAAAAAATTTAATGTTCCTATGGCAAAGGGAGAAAGGCACGATTGTGTCATTCGTTTACAGCCGTAACTATACTTAATGACATAAAAGATATTACTCGTAATGGTTATTATTCAGTCAGAGAAGTTATCAGAAAAAAATAACTTTCGGAATTGGTCGTCAGGGCAAAATAATTTAACTGTCGTTTTATTGTTGTTATAAATGTGCTGTTTTGAAAGCCGTTAACCAGATTTCGCTGATTAGATGAATTGATTTTAGTCAATGTCAATGGCAAACTTTGGGAAACTAAATTAATCGAAATGGACGGACAAGAGCTGCAGTGGCAAAGAATGTTCCAAATAGCTGGCGCTACATACCATTAGGTAAAATACCACAACAATACTCTCAGCCACTGGTAGATTTTTTTTCGAGACTGCAAGTGTGGCTAAAATGAACTATACAATTACGAACACATTTTGAGCTGTTGGACCGTGATATAGTGTGTACGATTTATCGCAGGTTAGAGAATATGCAGTCATGCGTTTTTCCAAAAATGAACTATACAATTACGAACACATTTTGAGCTGTTGGACCGTGATATAGTGTGTACGATTTATCGCAGGTTAGAGAATATGCAGTCATGCGTTTTTTCCATCAGTGAATGAGTCTCTCTGAGCCAAAGAACGTAATTTGAAATAACGGTGAGTCAGTTAGTCAAAAAAAAGGAAATGCTGATGAGGAGTTCTGAAGAGCGATGAGAAGCTAGAGAAAACTATACGGCGCTTATACTGCAAAATAATAAGAGGGTTCCCACCACCCCAATTTTCTCCTCTTGGTCATGGGCTTACAAATACGAGCTTGGGGCCTGTTAGGCTAAACCAAATCGATAAATGTACTGGTTTGGATGGATGGTAGTAGTGTGTTCCCGTGGCTCTTGCCTTTTCTCAATTACTTTCGTAGAATGAGATAGTTTAAGAGAAAAACGGAAGCAGACAAAAAAAATAAGAGCAACATTCAACGACAGATACCATGAATGTTATTGTGGTCAAGTTAAAGTGCCTACGTAAGATATCGAGTTTGTCGAAGATGGATACCTACGAGATACTTCCTGTTGTTCGTCTTTTTATTAGTATTGAGAGCGTGCTCTGTATATATTGCCAATACCCGAAATACCACACACCGCAGGCATGCCCACATTGGTACGTATATGTGCATAAATCTTGTCTACTTATGTAGATTGTTGGATTTTTCTGTGTGGATCCCCATTATTACTATTTTTATTTTTATTTCCTTTCAATAAATATTTCCTTTGTGTCTGCCCATTGTAGTTGTCGTCGTTGGGGCGGCCCCTTCGTCGTTGTATTTTTCCACCGTTTATTTTCCTTCCCTATTGTTAGATAATCACTGGGAATGTTCGTGCGATACCCGTGGAGGGGTTCCACAGCTACCAAGTTCATTCCACGAGTTCAAAATACCTTGAGCAGTTTGACTTTGAGAAGAAAATGCTTCGAACCAACATTTGTTACGTATCGCCGGGGAGCGGCGACGACGATAATGCTTACGACAGTGCATGTATGTGTGTGTGTGGTGGTGGTGGTGGTATAACAAACAGAAAAACAGAACGAGAGAAAGTATTGAACATGGCTTCTTATTGCACATTCCAGTTCACTGAGCCGAATCAGCAGAAAACAAAAAACTCTGCCGACGGATGGACGGAGGTGAGTAAAGGCTGAAAAGTCAGTTCATCAAGTAGGCAAAGGGATTGATACTGGTTTCTTGAAACATAAGTTCCTTCACAATCTTCAGATCTGTTCTATTTCATACAGTGGTAACCATATGGCAAGTATTGATATACTTTAGAGAGAGAGAGAGAGAGAGCCGGTCCAGTTTTATGTTTTATACTGATAAAAATTACACAAGCTTACATACATGCCAGGAGAGTACGTGTGTGGGTTAGCGTATCAAGTATATAACCTCCAACTTATTGAATTTTCAACACCCGTTGACTTATTTGTTGGAGGAAAAAGTCAAAAATGTATTTTACGAGCAGGCGTGTATATTTATATACATCGTATCGTTTTGTTGAGCCAATAGAGTCGTTTGGGCACCGAGAAAAGTCAATGAAAGAGAAAAGTGCTTCCTTTGTTTTTTCCATTTCGCTTAGCAGACACAGAAGCCAAAGACAATAAGAGCTTGGAAAGCTAAAGTGAGTTGCATTTTTCAGAGGGGGAAAGAAAAGAGAGAGAGGGGGAAATGAATGGTGAAAGCGTGTGTTTGTATTTGTGTGATGGAACGATTGACAGAAAATTCACAATTCATGAATACCGAGTAACAGAGTTTTCATCAAACGGTTCGGAGAGACGAAGTGTAATGGAAGCACAAAACTAACACAAAAGACCTTCCATAGTTCCATGGGTACACATTTGTACCTATAGATACATCACATCAGTTGATGAGAGACTATCGCAGGAGATGTAATGTGTAATGGGATGTCGTATGTAAACTGAATACCATTAATTCTCATTTATTGAAAAAATACTTTTCTCCTTTCTCCAAGTGCATCTAGCGAGGCGTAAATATAAAGAAAGCCGTCTCCTTGTTCAACTTTCCCCTAGCCACTATCCGATTTTCTGTTTTGTGCCAAATCTAAAAAAGGATAAAAAATTTATTTTTCTCTCTCTAATAATATGCCATCTTTATAAGTCTGAGTGTCAGCCGTCGTAATATTAATAAATAGTGAGTGCAAGTAATGATGCAAAGGAAAATAGCTGGTCCGGGACAGGCTGCACTCAAAGACAGTTTATTTTTAAGGATTCCTTTGTTTTAGTTAAATGCTATGAAAAGATGCTGATGCTTTCCTTGTCCGACCTGTAGCTAAGCGAACGATTAATGGTCCTTTTAGACGAGCTTATACATATTTTTGCTTTGTGGAGAGATGCCACTGTCTGGTTTTACAATGTGTCACTATCCACGGGAATGTGAGTAGTGGTATAGCACCCAAAGACTACACAAAACTTTTTAATTTCTCCCGCGCTGAATGGAAACAATGAGGCATGCTATCAGATGTATTTTCTCAGAGCAACTTCTTTTCTAGAGAGTTTTTCTGAGGTTGACTGCTACCAGCCACGAAAACTAACACCATCATATCTCTCTAGTAGCATTTCACTTTAAGTCTAACTTCATTCTCAAGCGTTTTTATTTTCATTAATGACTATGCAAGTGCAATGTTTGAATGGAATGAGAAAAAAAAACTTTGTGAAGAGGGAAAACGAATGGAGGAGAGAGAGAGAGAGAGAGAGTGGGAGGAAGGGGAGGGGGGGGGTGAGATAGGAAGGGATTTAGAAAAAGAGAAAATACATGAAGGAATGAATAAGAGAAATACATTAAAAAACGAATTTCATTTAATTTGCCTTTCGCAATTTCGCAAAACTTTATTGAATACCTTCTGGGTGAACTGGTTCCATAGTAATGAGTAGCAATCCACGTTACACTACACTTCACTTTCAACCTTCAAGTTCGCCTCTTTCCTACTACCTACCATTCCCTCGTAGTGGGTTTTTGCTTCCTTCGTACGTGAATTCCAGAAATAACAGAAAATGGTCTGTCGACGAGAGGAGAAATAGAGAGGGAGAGTGAGAAAGAGAGAGAGAGAAAGTTTTTGGGAGGGAGTGTAAGAAGGTAAAATAGCATTACTTTCACTAAAAGTAGACCCACACCCGCACCGGATAACGTCGTCTTTCATTAACATGAAAAGCATTATTTGTTCCTCATGTCTGTGTGCTGCCTGATAAGTACGGCCAAAGCTGAACTTGGTCATTGTAGTCACACGTGACCGCTTTATATTGCGTGTCTGATAGCACTTAGCAGATTTTGATTGTTTGATTGGCCTGGCCTGGATTTCCTTTTCAGTATAAGCAACATATACATCAAGTATCGCGCAATCTTGCTCTCCCTGCGTGCAGGCACTACTACTCTGTCGAAGGGCTTTGTTTTTATCTTTTTTATATACCAGGCGTGCTTTTGTTGCGACGTTGTTAAAAACGTTAAAAGTTAACAACTAAGCAGACAGCTAAAATAAAAGAGTTGAATGAAGGACCGACCTGAGCAAAGTTGTTGTATTGTTCCTCTCTGTCTGAAGAGGCGAAACATTCAAGTTGTTTCGTTACAGTACTAATTTGTTTGTGTACTCATGAATAAATGTGATGTGTCTACCGATGGGATTGTCGTCACTAATCATTCTCTTTCTAATTTCGGGAGTGAAAAATAGCATAAACAGGGCAGCACGGACGGTAAATGTATGTATTTTTGGACAAAACAGCAACACAATAGCTCCTGGCCCATGGCTTGATGAACCATTGATGATGATGTTTTATGCATGGGACTGCAATAGTGGTACTTGTCTTCTTTCTGAGCACGGTCAGTCCTTGTAAAGAGGGGGGGGGTGAACATAGAGAGAGGTTTGTCAATAAACTAAAACTACTGTTCCTGGCGTCAAATTTGGAATAGGAGTTTTACAAGACGGCACTTCTGATTCCACCCAGGCTTTTATGTTTTCGCGTGTATTCATGTGTGGGAGTTGAATAGAGCGGGTTTACTGCGTAATTTTGTTATTTTTGCGTTATTCGTCATTTGTTACTTTTCGGATGTGCCTGGGAGACCCTTTCGGGAGAAGTAGGCCCCGGGGAGGATAAAAGGAGTACATATTGAGAAAATGTAGTGCGGTGGTGGAATAGGTTGAGCCACGACCAAATTGACACCTTTTTGTTCAAATCGTGCATGTCAATGTGCGCACGAGATTATTGGGAAAGTTTTCAAGTGAATGGAACACAAAAGAAAACTCGTCAATAATATCAGTTGAGCATCAGTCTTCTTCTTGATTCATAACATGCATGTAGACAAACAGCTCATTTGTATTAACGCAGCAGCGTAGAAATCAATACAAAGAAATGTCATCTACTTAATGAAGTATAGGACACACGACGACGCTCTTGCCAATGTGGTTGCTTCTTCTCCAGTTTGCATGTACGACGCTGAGGAGCGAGCAGTATGTGATAGGTCGTATCTTCGTGCCAAAACATAATGTCGCTTTCTGTTTGTGACGAACAAAAGAGGAAATAAGCAAAATGTCTATATAGCCTAGTCCAATATTTTTGAAAGCGAAAGACGATGGGAACAACATATTTTCAAGTGTGTACATACTTTGTTTGCATGTCCTACCATTTCGTAATAAAAGTTTTATGAATGCCATGCGACATTTCTTATATTTGAACACACAGTGGGCTTGAAATGCTGGGGAAAGAGAAAAAAGGAGCGGAGAAAATCACAGGATTTAAATAGTCTATCCGAACACACAAGGGGCATGATTTATTTACAAATGATAACAAGTGAACCACCTTTTCTTTTGAGGGAATGGTTCCTCCCTGATATTTTAAAAGTGATACTGATATATGGCTCGTACAGTTACGTACGACGGTGGTGGAAACAAGTTCAAAGGCAGTGTGAGTCTTGTAAATTGAATTAATTTAGCGGTAACCCTTCCTCCTGCCCTTCCCCTTCCCATAAAGTGAACGAACTGCGATATCGTGGAGGTCGACTAAAATTATACCAATATATTCATATCCTTCCAAAAACGCGATATTATAACCCGACGCGACAGCCGTTGTTGGCTGTGGTGGAAATCCGTATGTAAACCTGGGGGAGAACGGACGGAGTAGGTGCGCCCAGTGCACAGCCAGATATGTAGGTAGAAAAATATCCTTTTTCTGATGTCGATTTGACGGTTGACTAGCTAAAGGAGTAGAACACAAGTAGGTAAAATATGTCCGTTCCCGTATCCATAAAAACGCATGCACTGATGGAATTGCGGGCGTATAAAATGATAAACGAGGTGCTATAACAACAATTGCACGAGCCAGTTATACATTACACAGGGAAAAGTTGAAAATAATAATAAAAAAAAATAATAATAATAACAATCACTTGAATCAAGTAGTTTATTTTATACTCCATATCACAATAAATATATCAGGTCTTGTGTATACACATATATGTAGGTCTCATTGCGAGGGGGTTGGGGAGCAAACAGGCATTTGACCATTTCCAGCGCATAGTAACAGAGCATGAATGAGTTGAACTAGAAATGAGTTAGTGGTCCATTACTAGGGCTGTCATTGTAATAAGGGTGATTGGTAGGGCTACAGTACATTGGGGAAATTGGATTGTCCGAATATTGAATTCTGAATTGCTGGGCCCATCCTCTTTAACATGAGAGCACGAAGAGAAAAGAGAAAGTAAGTGAGTATTGCGCCTTTATTTTTTTCTCTCTCTGATAGTAATTCACACTAGTGCTATATTACGGAACCGAGAAAATAATAGAAAAAACGACATGACCATGGGTCTATAATTTTTAGCTCTCTCGTCCCTCTCGATGGTGGTGAGGATGATGGTGGCTTTTCTCTTATCCCAAAAGAATAGGACGAAGAGATGCCAAAAAATTGAGAGGGAAAAAGGGACTTTGAGAACTGACATTTATAAAAATTTTGAAGGACATACATATTCGAGGAGAACATTCAGTAAATTTACGGTTTTGGCTGTTATTACGGGAATGTACTCGGGGGTGTTGCGAACATGTGCAAATATTTGTGGCACGTTGTAGTGCTTTTATAAAGCTGACTGTAATGCCGAATATTATTGGGGTTGGTCCTATTACAATGTCGTAAAGGCTGAAAATGACACTGGTGTCACTGTCAGTATTTAGTATAGTACTACAGCAAAGGACATCAAGTACATATACGGTCATTCGAAATAATAGTGGGAATATGACGACGATTGCGGTGCCAGGGGAATAGGAAAGTTGAAAGTGTGCTAGTTTTGAATTGCTTTCACAATTTTTGGGGGTTCTAGTTTTACTGGGAGAAGATCAATGTACATCTTCAGAGTGCTCAGGTGCTTCTGCCTGCTGGAATTCTATTTATCATTCTGCTTCCTTTTTTAACGGTCTCTATTTCCCCGCCACTATTTACTTACTTAGGCTACAAAAGGGCGTTAATAAAAATGTGAAAGGGGTTTTTTGAATTGAAAACGCAGACCTTCACCAAAATCCTACTTGAACATAATACTTTACTCGCTCGCACGTTTACCTACTCTGGGCTCGTAACGAGAGCTCTTCCGTCGGTTTTCACGTTCTCATGAGCAAAAAAAGTCCACTTGATGACAAAAAAGGGAAAGTGAGGAAAATGGAGAGAGGGAAAGGGACTTGTGGGATTGGGATCACTGGGTAAAAACAATTACAAATCTACTTTCGTCGCTCAGAGACCTGCACCTGCAGAGAGAAAAGAAATGATATAAAAGGACGCGAAATCCCTGGAACAAATTTTGTCTCATCCGACGAGCTAAACAGATTTTTAAAAATATGGTTACCCACAAGCCGGAAAATTTTCCGCTTTCTTTTATCACTTTCCCTCACTTCAGCGACACTTTCCCGCACATGAATAACAATATTAGCGGCCCACTTCTCTGCCGCTTTTTGCCTCGTTTATAATCATACGGTGTGCTACACATGAAGTGCGCTCCAATGCCAGGAAAGTGTTTAAAGAGTTTAATTAAGCCTAATGAGATTAGGAGGAACGAGCAACTGCTGTTCCACGCATTAGCGAAAAATTAACTCTAAAGTGGTACATTTACAGAAAAGAAGCATGTATAATGATTGTTTATTCTAGTAATTGCTTCATAAAATGTGTGATGACTGGAGGAGCGTTGATGAGCCTTTCGTGTCAACGCTTTCCCTTCACCGTATTTTGTGTAACCACCCATGCGTAAAATTGGAGGTTTTAAGTTTTTATTCAAAAGGCGAGCCCACATGCATACGCGGTTCGGAGAAAGTGAAAGTAAAGCACCGAGATTACACCCGTTTTTAGTGTGCCTGGCTGACTTAGGATTTGCTACCTTTATGATGTCGTGATGTTAAAAAATAAATTACAGGGGACCAGACGAGCGAGCGAGACACATGCTAATAGTAATTGCAAATTTGAGTAGGGATTTAATTGCAGACAACAGCCGAAAGCACATTTTTTCTGGCATAACTCGGTATCGGTTGTCATAATTTACATACGCTCCGGCCAAGCAGGAGCTTCTCTCAATATAGTGGGGCTGTTCCCTTGTAAACTAGCTAAGACGCGGCTCCAACTTTTTGAAGAATCAGCGTAAAAGTGGGTCGTTGAGTACCACTTATTTTGGAGTTTGCCAAAGTCTTAGAAACTGCTTGTCGTCCTACACTTTGGCAATTGGTACAACACTATTGACTAATTGGACACTTTTGAGACTTTATTTTACAACATTTCCCTGGGCATGCGGGCAGCAGGCGGCGGTGGCAGTTCCAAGGGTGATAGGAACCTTTACAAAATTAATGAAGATCTTTAAACCTTAATCGACCTATATCTCTTTTTCCATTGATCTTTTTTATTTGTTGTTTCGCAGCTTGTATCCCAATTTGATTGAGAAAAAGCAGGTTAACGAGTACTGCTGGTAGTGTTGATACTAGCAGGAGAACGGTAGAAGGTTTCCAAAGCAAACAAATTTGACTGTTCATCTGAAACGAGAGTAAACACATGTTGTTGACCTGCTCTCACTTGCACACACGTTCCTTTCACTCTTAAGTTTAACCATCATGATTCTCACTTTCTCCTTGTGCACTCTTCCCGTCAACGCCATTTCCCTCTACATGGAATGAAGACACGAGCTGCATGTCTCTTGTCTCTCCTTTTTATATTTTAAACGGTTGTGCTGTCAACGGCACATTTACATGTAAACGGGCATGTTTCTAAATAAAAACAAAATGGTTCTCCATGCAGATGATGAGAAGATAGTGTTGTTGGCAATTGAAAAAGTAAAACAAAAAAGTTTTTATTGAACTGTTCAAATCTTCCTCGCAGTACCGTTCTGTTTACTTTCATTTATCGTATGAATATTTTTGTAACGGAAGGGAAAAAGTAAGAAAAAAACACAATTTCTGGGAAATACTTTTCTTCTTCTATTGTAATTTTTTCGCGGCTTTTTTTTATTTGTTAGTTGTGCGTGTGTGCAGCTTCTTAGGCGTGAACCATAACATTTATACTCTCTCTGCCTTTTCTATTTCCTTCTCGTTTATTTCATTGTAATGTAAATCCGGGATTTCAAATTCAAAACAGTTGCCCGTGAGTTAATGCAAAGCAAACACAAGAGGAAAGAAAAGAGTTCTCTGTGATGTAGTTTGAAAAGACAAAACTATGTTGAAAATGTGTTGGAAGTGTTTTGAAAGAAAAGGCTGGAAAAAAGGACTTTTCACTCGGTGTATGCATAATACATAGGATGCATTCAGAAAAGAGAGAAAAATACAAACGTTGGATAGTGTTCGACATAATGGCGCGTAATACATCACAGTTAATACGTCAGCAAGACAGTTGACCCACCCGTTTCTTGGTCTGATTACCCGAATAGCTGGTGTTTTTCTTGTGTGTACATTTGTGTTAAATAACATTGATTTATGGTTTATTTGGGATCAGGTGCTCCCTATGCTGGTCACGAAGCGGAAGACGTACAGATCTTATGGGTTGACCTGGGCCAGAACCTGACAATACCATGTGGAAGCGCCGCCGCCCACGGAGTTGGGCAATCTGTGATATGGGTTCATGAAGGAAGAGGCTCTCTTACAAATCATGTCCAAAAAGATGGTAGCATATTTTTCCACCAACTACAGTTGTCAGACTCAGGAATCTACTCATGTTCAGTGGAAGACTCCGATGACGATATCAGCAGCAGTAGTAGTAGTAGCAGCAGCAGCGGTGGCGGCGGCAGCAGTCTTTACAAGTCTTCAGAGACAAATTTTCGTCAGAACTGGGCCTCGCCTGAAGTTCGAATTCATATCCTTGTTAGAAGTAAGTTCTTACCGTTAATTAGTGAAAATAAATTATTAATTCTTGTTGTCTCACTGTCTACCCATATGCTACATGTGTGTGTGTGTGTGTGTGTGTGTGTGTGTGTCGACGCGCCTAAGCAACGCAATATTAACCAGGCATCCAATTCTCCAAAGTTGACATCCAAATGCCTACCACACTTAATTAAGTAGCATCCAATTCTTCGCCAACAATTTATTCATGTGTACCATGTGCGGCAGGATTTACATCTTATAATGCGTGCTTTGTCCATTATACTGGCCTCTGCTCCATCGTCAAACCACCCAATTTATCCTGTCATGTTGAGTTGTAAATTATTTCATTAGAATCAACATTCACAAATTGCTAGAGCATCCATTATATGCTTTCAAAGCGACCAAACGAACACTTTTCGGTTGTACTTAAGGTGGTGTCCTATAAGAATGTTGGTCTCATAAGTTGCGATTTTTCAGTCATTTGATTTGCACATAACCAAGATATTTTCCGTTAGGTATCTTCTCCAAAACACTACGTCATATGTACAATGTTTTCGAATATTTAGAGTGACGTAGCTTGAACAATTCTCCATTTTAAGAGATGCAAAACAGTGTGGAAAAGTGGACAACAAATGTTTTAAATTAAAGAGAGCAGCATCTGGAACGCTTTAAACTTTCCAAATCAGTTTAATGAAATTTGTGAGCTATTTCTCTGCGCATTTTCAAAAATATTAACATGTGAGGTTTTGTAGGAATGACGTACAAAGCAGCATGTCTTGTCTGCATGTAAATCAAATGAGGAAAGCGTTTGAACACGAGATACATGTTCATCCGTGACATATCCTTACCTTTAGGGAGCTTTCACTGCGTTTGTAGCATGTTTATTTCATTACTTTTATCTGTCTAATTAGAACTTCAGATTTCTTATTTCCAGGAAAGCATCGCAGTAATCAGAGTCCAATTACATTTTAGGAGCGAAATGTTTTCTGAGCGTTCGCTCTCAAGCTAATATGGTTAGGTGTAAGAGCGTGAAATTTGATTAAAGGAAAGAAACACGCATTAAGCCAAATGAGCACTACTCTATCGGCAATTTGCCAAAAGAGACAACGCGTTAGCAACGAACGAACAATATGAGACTGTTGCCGAAGTAAATGAATCGTTCTTGTCACCGTTTATTCTTTCCCGCGCTCAAATAAATACAGGATACGTGCATAAAATCTAATTCCGCTCGCAACACATTGCTTATATTCCCTCCCCCTGAAAAACTTTTATTTTCGAGATTATGATCGACGACGAAAATGTGGAAATTGGTTACAATATTTTATGTTCTCCCTTTTTATTTGTTTTTGTAATACAACTGTTCGGAAGCAGAGTTCCTAACCGCTGATGTCAGAACTGAAAATTGTTGGGGTTATTCGAGAATTCGAAATTCGAATTATTTTCAAACGATGATATTAACTAATAATGCTTAACTTTCACAATAAATGTTGGTTAAACACAGATTACATCAATGTTCATTCGGTTTTTTAAAATAGTGTATGGCTTTCTGCTTGTGCCTCAATGGCTATTTGTAAAAGTTTGAAGTAGTACATGTTATAATTTACCCTTTAACCCCCGACGCTGTACCACATTTAAAAATGATTTGAAGACCTGTAAAATCAATTCGAACGTTTTTACCAAAAGTTAGCAACGCGGCGACGTGATAAGTTAGAACTATAGGCAAATACTCACGAGGGTGATTAGGAGTTTGGATATGGGTGGAGTTCATACTTTATAATGCTTCTTGGACTAATGTAAGACTCCACTCAAAGTCAGAGGTCACGACGTTGTTTGCGATATATTTGAAAATAAAATTATTTTAACAGATTCCGAAAAACTTTATTGAGTTTAATGTGGGAAGTTTAATTTTTCAATTATTTCCCAAGCGCCAGAACGTTGTAACCTCTGATTTTGCATGGAGTCCTACATTGGTCCAAGAAGCACATCATAAAAATATAGAGGCAAACCCTGCTAATCAAGCTCCTAATGCCCCTTGTCAGGGACGAATAATGTGCAACGAGAGAACACGTAAACATAATAAAGGACCACACAGCATCAAACGTCACCCCTCTGTAGATTTCACAATATTATGCCACTTCGTGTACGCTCTCTATTATTGAATTCCGTTCCAACTAATTAAATCAGTGAACGAAACCTGTACAGCTTTGATTTGTACAACGTTAGATGCTTATATTCTAACAAGTTTATAAATTCAGTATTGTTCTGATATCTTTAACTTTCTAATGTAGCGTCCTATTCCAAGTATTCCAACCTATCCGTATCTGCCTAAAAAACCAGCTTCAGGGAAAACCCCCACCGTAGCATGAATGTAAAAATATAAAGCAGGTTCCAGTGAATCAAAGTTGTCCTGATTTTTGCTTGCATGTCAAAGAACGACCACTCATTACTTGATCTCATACTGTTTTAATCAAGTTTTTCGTGCGTCTCATACGGGCGTATATAGTGAGTACTGACGGGTGAGAGTGTCGAATTGGAACTGGAACATTGAGCCAACTCATCACCTACAAAATTTGATAAACAGTAGAGCTAACGTTTAAAAAACAAGTAAAGTGAAAGTGTATCAAACTACACGATCTCCCACAACGACCTGCAGGAAAAACAGGCCATTGTTAAAAAAGAAAAGTTGTTACTGTCCCTGGTTTTTCATTTAAGGCAATCATTGACTTTTTCAGGCTAGTACTTGTTTGCGTAAAATATTCTGTAACATATGCCATTTTTATCTTTCTTTACGGGAGGCCACTGTTACATTTATTACAATTTGTCTTCAAATCTACTTCAAAATTTCGCCCAGGAACAATTCCCCCCACACTACCTCCTTGGGTAGCAAAGTCAAGCAAGAATGTCGGTCAAACAACGAAACGGTAAAGGGAAACTTGAGACAAAAACCACATTCTATTTCCAACACCCTTTTCCCTATAACATAACCCGTTATTTCTATACCTAACAACGTGTATTTATTTCCTGCCTACCTCTGCCATAGTGTCCTATGACATCCCTTTTAAGTGCGGTACACCCAACTTTTCCGTCAAAAACAACCGGCTCACCAAAGTGATCCAGGAAAAAAATTTCCTTTGTAACTATGAACTTGTTCTGGCTTTCCCTCACTTGGGTGTGGTTCCCCGTGCTTTTTTTCCTAGTTTCTGTCCTATCATGATAGATACTTTATGGGATAAGTCCAATGAAAAGGGAAACAATCGGTCAGGTAGAACGGAAATTGGAAACTTTTCCACGTACGTATGTATGTATATCTAGGTTCTAAATCAAATCAGTGTGTACGCAATACACACGGCATCGTATCTTCTACGTATTTCTACGTATCTCTCTGAAAGTAGACACTACCCAGGCTAATGCACGTACATCATCTTTTTCGTGTGAAAGGGGAGCAAGATATCCCTTCGATTGACCACACAGTCAGTTTATTTATCATTATTATTATTTGTGCTACATTCATCTATATTAAATTTTTCTCTCGTTTCAGCTCCACCTCAGGTTTTGAAGAACGTCACGGTGAAACCTTACACAATCCTCGCGTTGGTGATGTGGGAGGTGGATGAAAAGAATGGGAGTGGGGGCTATCCGATACAAAACTTCCAAATCTCTTATAGGATGAAGAATGTCACCGAGGGTGATTCCCAGTCGTGCAATTTAATACGTATAAGTCCTGATCTTGTAAGTTGTTTTTCCTCTTGATGTTTAATGTCCTTTTTACGTGAGGGGGAAGAGGCGCATTGAAGCGGAACAAGTAATGATCTTCACCCCCGTGATAATTATAGCTTTCAAGTATTTACTTAACTTTCTGTTTGTTTGCAGAGACAATACCAAATTTATCATTTACATCCTAACTCTACGTATTTGATTCAAGTCTGGGCTACAAACAAACTTGGAAAGGGTCCAAGTACCACTGTAGAGTGCTCAACACATAGTAATCCTCAGGAAATCGGTAAGCACTTTCTTCTTCCCTGTCAAACAAAGCCTGCTGCCATATATAAAATGAGCATTGTGAACTTGTAGCAAAAGAGATCCTGTCACTATTCATTCCTTTTTAGCAGGGGGTAGGCAGAAGTGAAAGAGAATTAAATTACCAAGTGGGAAAGTCGGCGGTGACGCTCAGAGGAGATGTAAAGACGTTCCTTTTCCGTCACCCTTTCGTAAAGTATCGTGCATAATCTAACTATAAAGTATAACTCGTCGTAAACTGTAATTGTGTCCTGTCCAAAATGATTGAACGTCATTTTTGCAAACCAGCCTTTCACCATATATATACGTGTGTGTACCTACACGCACCATTTCTCCCTCTCCAATCTATTTTGTTCTCCATGAAATGGGTTTTTGCAATTTCCAGATTTTTCTTTTACGTCGACCAAGCCTTACTTTCAAAGTGGGGAAATTCCATTACGCGCGTTGTCCATTGTTACAAGATCTGAGAGGGATTTTCCTTCTTTCTTGTTTTTAGATCAATGTAATGAAAGCGTAACACCGCACAATAGCCCTGGCATAACTGTAGAAAGTTCGTTCAATTCGGGGAACAAAAAAAGAACTATTTTTATTTAGTAAAATAGGGTTTCGCATACACACACTTTTATATTTATACAAGGCATGTTACATGTTTCCTGCCGCTGTCTCCCCCTCTCTCATGTGAATTTCCCCAAGACAACTTAGACATGTGTACTGTGCACCCACCCTGCGAGTATAAATTCATTCTAATCCATAACTTATGAATCTTGTCCATGATAGGAGTAAACGCGCAATTCATTGAAGCAGGGGTAACAGTACATACGTAGGAGTTTTGTTTAGTCAGTAGTCATGAAGCTTCCTACTGACGTAGATCATCGTCGTAGTCCGTTCCTCCGGCCTTACATCCGGTTGCTTTCTCAAAAGACTAAATATTTTGATCTTCCTTTTTCATCATTCGAGCTCTAGGGCTACTAGCCCGGACAAAACTAAATCAAGTCTAATTAGGGTTAGTTTACGTCGACGGAGCTTGAAATTCAATTCACTCCTTATATTTCTCGAAATAAATTTGAACTTGCTTTGCACTATTTCAGTTAAGGGTGTAATTTATTAGAAAGTAGAAAGATAGCTGGACAAAAACTGTCAAGGTTTGGTTGGTTTTGCTTCGGTGGATACACAATTTGTTGTGAGCCAACAGCTTTCGAAAATGGATCTGTTTTAAAAAGAAGTAATATGGCTTTCACAATTTTGGATAATTAAAAAAAAGTAATTGACATCCTTTCAATATATTCCACACCATTCAGCAGTAAACTGATTATACCTTTAACATGTCTTAGCCATGTAATTTAAACAATTATCTTAAAATATAACAAACGACAGAATATTTTCTTTGCCCTTCCAAACTGCATTACATTGCCATTACCCGCGCGTCCTCTATGCTGCGTTATACATGTGTAGATGGTATTTTTCCATTTGCAAATGCGTAATAAGCTACACTTTTTACTCTAACTGGAGCGGGTAGTCGGCAATCGACAAGTATAGATTCGTGCGAGACCCTACTTAAATTTTAACCCCCGTAAAATAGCCTTCTTTTTGGACAAGAATTTGTTTTCAGGAATCTATAACTGGGCGTCTGCAAAATCTGCACAAGCATCCTTCCCTAGCGTTTTCATATTGTTTTAGAGAAAAAAATCTCGTTAGCCCATAAAAGCAGCATTTCCTAATTATATTACCTGCAATTCCAAAACACTGAATGTTTCCACCGATTTGTCGTCATGCGTGCAAGTAAAGTCTATATACAAGCTCCTTCTCGCCAGCTTACATGGTTTGTAATTTATTTATTTCCCAGTGAAAATTTCATTTATTTATTGTTATGTGTCTTGCCAAAAACCCTTTCGCTATTTTTAAAGCTCCTCCAAAACTATACATGCCCGGATTCTTTGCACTGTACGGCCTCCTTACTGTTTTCTCTCCTTTCACATTTGCAATTTTCTTTCAGTTTCTCTGCCCCCATATTCTCCAGCTGCACTTTGTGACCAGAATAAGAAAAGTGGTTCGTCTCCTCGCTTCCACAATCAATGTCATTCCTACTAGAGTAGTTATGGTTGTGTACTACTATCCAACCGTCAGGTTAACAATGTACTCTTTCAATAACATTTAGACTCTCGAGGTCAAAGTTGTTCTGCTCGGCACACCGGTACGCGCAAATTTAGAAGTACAGGAACGGAGTGGGATTAAACTGTAGAGATGTCATTATTTATATTATCAATCATCATCCCTATTACTCTGTTAGTTTACTGCAGTCAGCGTATCCTCCTTGTCTCTTCTTCTGGCTCGCTCTGTTTGTGTTGTTACCCATCTCTGTTTGCCGAGTTCACTTCTCATTCTCTGATATATTCCTTTCCCCTCCTCTCTTGTTCCACTTCAAAGCCAAAAGGAACGTATGAAGTAGAAACTAGAGACAGGGTTGCTTGCCTGATTATCACTTTACCCTTTCGCTGCCCAACTTTTCCTTGTTAATATTCCTGACACATTGGCCAACCGATTTTACAGTGCCTGCCTATATGTGAGTAAAATAAGGAAGATTTTGTTGTTCGTTTGACATTTCTCTTTTTTTCCTGTCTTCTTCAGTTCTTTGGAAAGTTCCTTTTCTTGTTCCTTCGAATCCTTGTTGTTTTTGCAAGTGTGTTCAATAGACATGCATTATACATTACGATACCTAGCAAATTTCGAAACTAGAAACGGAAAAAATCAATTCATTACATTGTCCTCGAATTTATATATGTATATAAATAACAAATAATGCTAATTTTCTTATCTGATGTCTTCAAAACTTTTCTTCTCCCTGGCCGGGGTCATTTGACTTTTAAATTTTGCTCTATTTGCCAAGATTTACTAGTGTGTCATGCCGCACCATGTATACATATTTCATTTGATCGAACTTTGACTCTGTTTGTGTTTTTGTTTTTAATTGACAGAGTTAGAAAAGCATTTCCTCGACGGAGTTGATACGTTTGATGTGAGGATATGGATTATCGCTGTTGCCATTGTGATCTCCACTCTGTGTATCCTTGGAGTGGCTACTTGCTGCCTATTCTACAAGGAGTATGTGGTGAACCTTGCCAACCAGTCAAGGGATATTGACGGTGAACACATAGAACTGATGCCTAACATTATTCTAAATCCGGGATACGACTTCCACCCTATGAATATGCAAGAACCTGATGAAAATTCTAATGACACCACACCTCAGCGACTCAATAATAACTCGGTTGTATACCCGGCGCGAGTTTGACACCTACCTATTCCACAATTCGCCTATCGCGGTTTAACCAGGATATTTATTGTCAGGCGTTGTGGTCAGATAAATAGAGCTGGGGGAACCACTCACGCCGCCTCTATGGAGTTCACCACTCATATCTAGGTTGTACGGTATTTATCACTGCTAGATATATGCGTGTGTACATGCGAAATGTCTATATTAAAACGTCCTATTCTACACCGTGAATAGTTTGTTTTCTCAAACCAAGTGTAAATGTCTATGAAGCGAAATGAGGAGGAAAATGCATGTACTTTACCACACAAGACTATTCAAAGTCTGATATCATTCAACGATAGCATTGATAATTGATTGAAACGATAAAACTAAAAATATAATGATGAAATATTGAATATATGTAATAATAATTACCGAAAAAAATTTCGCGTGTACATAAGTCAGTATGTAAGATAATAACGACAAGTAATTTGTAGGTATAACACAGTGTCTCCTCTGCCTTTTATGCATGAAATTTACATGGAGTTCTCAGACCCCTTATTAGTTGTACAAGTCTGGTAATTAGATTGTGAACAGAGATACATGTAATATTGAATTTGAATGCTGCTAAACTAAGCTAGATAATGTTCGCATACACATTGTTTTATAGGAGACTCATTGTTGGTGTAATATCGATTTGCTCTCTCTGGTCATATAAATATAATGTAGGTAGGTTGCTCGTTATTTTTGTTCCATTGATTTGATGATATGTAGGCAGAAGTGTGGACAGGAAACCAAAAAGTAAGTATAATGCAGCAAGTCTCCGTTTATTATGTAGTTAATTAATACAACTTTTATTTTGAGTAAAAAGTTAAATATTCTATTGTAAACTACCACTATTTCTGGTAGGGTTCGCATATTACACAAGATAGCTAGTGGAGTGTACAAAACTAAAACATTTTGTATTCACACAGGCCATAAATAAACATTAGCTAGGTGGCAAGACAGAAAGATGATAATTTTATTTTTATAGCAGAATATTTTTAGAAATACTGTTGAATATTTCACATAAACCTTTTTTTTAACAAGTACACGCTACATGCAATTTTATACACCTTCACTTTGTAATTGTACTGATGCTGGTCTTCTTTATAGTGAACGGCGCAAGTCACACCAAGCCGATTTTCCTAAAAAGCCAAGCCGGACGGCTTAGGCTAACACGTTACATTAAAATTATATTTGTTCCACAATGGTGTAATTACTGATTTTAACTAATCACCCTCATCTGAATTTACATTTGCTACGGCAGTTTTATTAAATAACAGTAACAACAAAATACTTACTTTAATTTTGATAATTGTTTTATGGCGCAAAATATATTATTCTTTCATGTTCCAGTACAGTTGTCAATAGCCAATGCGGCCTTTTCAAATAACTTTTTAGTTGTGGATAAGTCGCCCTACCCTTTAACCTTGCTGTACAAAAGTTTTTAACGGATTTTCTTTTATATATACATATATATATGATACAATGTTCAATGCGCTTAATGTACAACACCATGCCATGTGCCGATATATGCTGGTATCTAAATTGTGGACAGAAACAAAATATAGAGGGAGTTATACCAAATGATGTGTGAAACAACCGTATATTCGATCTCGATGAAATGAATGATTGGAGTTGCATGTTTATGCGTCTCGTTTTAACTTAAGTTAAATTGGGACAAAGCCTTCATCAGCCGAACAAAGCAAACATGGTTTGGTTTGATACTTTGCCAAGTGGAGGCTTGAACCGTTCTCTATTCTAAAAATATATATTTGTGGTGTACCAAAACAGGATTTGTCTTGTGACTATTTGACTATGAAGTAGAAAGTAGAGAAAGCGTAATATTTAGTAGAATTACTTATCCTACCGTTGACATTCATTTGCGCCATATGACAATGAGATAACTTAAATGTATAGCGTTGCTTTACAAAACCAAACGTGTAGATAGCTGATAGTATCTAAATCTAAATTGTATGAAATTATCCCGCAAAACAGTAGTGAAAGCACTGGAAATCGAACACATGCTGCTATTTATTCCTACTGCATTGGGTTTATATGAGCATTCGACGCGCTTCCGTTATACTTTCAGTCGACTTATAAAAGTAGGTACGCTGTAATTAGTTTAGTCAATTGTCAATTCTCATCATTGAAATTACCCGTTTTTTGCTGCTACTGTGCTCTGTTGTACGATTTAAGTTCGCGATCATCTAATAACGACTATATATCGAATTAGACCTGTGTGAATTACAGCTTAATGCTAAATATGAAACATTAAATAATATCAGGAACGGCAAGAGCTTACGTGGCTAATTGTAGTATGCAACGCCTTTTAACGAACGTTTTTGTAGCTATTACAGAAAATGCTGTATGACGACGATTAACAATGATAAAAACGCATACTACTACTCACATGACTCACGCAAATGCATTACAATTAATAATAATAAATAGATATGCTGCTATCCAAAAAAAAAATAAGTATACAAACATAGTCCAAAGCGCTTGAATTTGTATGCGTTTTATAAGCAAGCAAAGAGCAAACCCGCATTTTAAGGTATTATTGACTACTTTAATTATACACACTATTTCGAATATGATCACTATTCATGACCAGACTTAAAATTGAAAAAAAAGCTTTATTACTTCTCTATCAGGGTTAACATGGGATCGTATATGGAATATGAACTCCATTCGTGGTGACGTTGTTATTAAAACAACCAGTCACGAGCCGTAGTGTTCGTATTGGACAAAACTGTAGGAGGAGGAGGATGATGATGATGATGTGTAAACAAATCATAAGAAAATGTGTTTTCAGTTATTGATTTATATTATACTCTTAATTTTGAACAAGCCGTATCATTATTCTTAACATGTTTGTAGTTAACTGTCAACTGTCTTCTCTCAACATTCTTTCAAAACACAATCAGATATCAACTAAAGCATGAACAGGAAAATCATGGGATATTTTGAAGCACAAGAACTGTTAAAATTTAAGTTTTACGATGCCCAAACGGGGTTCATGAGTTTAGTAACGATTCTTATGCTACATCCATACATATACAATAAATAAAAGTGTAAAAAAAAGTTAACCAGTAGCTCTAGTTCTAATTATCATACGCTACTCAAGTTGAAGCAATTTTTATTTTTGTAAGCGTCAAATCATTTTAATTATTGGTAGGACTGCAATTTTGTGACAAATGATGCAAACGCATTTATTCAATGGAAATTATACTGTAATTACTACCGTTATTATAATATTGAAATCAAATATGTACATGTATGCAACTTGATTAGAAAGTAAAAGTTGTTGGATTCAACACATCCGCGTAAATACTAAGTACTACATGCTGTTGTAAAAATCCTGTTGTGAATACTTAAGTTTTAAACTAACTTTACAGAAATTATTTGTTCCCTCACTGTTGTTATATATAAATGTGTGTGTATAAATGAACAAGGACTTCGCCAACTAGTTCGATTGTAATTAAGTGACAAAACGAGAGTTAAAAGTTGAAAATTCAGTTGATTCGTTGTCAACACAAAAGGGTATTCAATGTTACTACGTTTCGCCCTTCTCGGAGACATAATTTTGTGTAATTAAGTTGTTAAATCCATAAATGATGTATTATAGTACTGACAATGTGAATTATAATTCGATGATAAATCGTCTCCTTGGAGAGAGTTAAATAAAGCAAGCAAGTGAACAGTGGTTTGAACGAGACAAATATGTGTTTTTATTATATTTAAATCTTGATCTGAACTGCAGTCAATCTATGATTTTTACAATGTTTCCGTCCATTAACGAATACTTGAGGTGGTCAAACATTTTGTCTCAAGTCTTAATCATGCACCGCCGCGATTCGTGAACCGCTTTCAACCGTGGACCGTGTGACAGAATGGCCTTGATTAATTGCCTACCCCTTCATGTAGATTAGGAAGTCAACGGGGACGGTGGACCAGTGTTTAAAGGAAAAAGTAAGTCGTTAAAATGAACTTTGTACCCATATGAATTACAATTTAATAATATTTAGACCAAAGGAGAGAAATAGAATCGGTTTCCAAAGATGATTCGATCGATTTCATTCCTTCCGTCCATCCTTTCTACAGTGCGAAGCACATTGAAGCGGTTTAAAGTGGCGGCATTCAAATATAAAATGCCGAAATGCGAATAAATTTACAAGCACATTCACTTATTCCCATAATACCAAATCAAGGCAACTCTGAACTCAGGATAAGAGTAGGCTGCACTTATCAGGATGTTTACTAGATTATTGGTGGCAGTGATGGTTTTCATATCTCAATTTCCAGCTAAATTTTTGAATATTTTTTTAGCAGTTTCCGCTGGTTCACACAAATTTAGAGTTTAGACTGTATTGATCTAATTGAGCTCGTTTCGGTAAGATATTTACAAAGCAATACTTTTCCATTAACTGCTGTTTTAAAGTTGCTCCAATTATATAATTCCATTATGTTGCCATCAAACTTTATGACGATGCAGAAAATGCAGATATGAAAAGAAGACGAAATTGGGTAAGAACTGTAAGCATTGTACCATACATTGCATGATAGTGAGTTCTATGCATGCCCTATCGACAAGTGATAAGGATCTGCTCCTCATATTCTGCGTAAACCGCTAACAACCAAACTAATGTAAGAGGACGCGGACGAACCGAAAGCCGAACACGCACGCACAAGCACTATGCAGCCAACAAAGTGGACACTTCACAGTGGTGAATGGACAAGACCGGCATTTACACTTTTTATGTTGTTCTGAAGAAAACAACCCAAGTCAATAAACATTGCAATAAACCGGTAAAACCGATTTTGGAAAGTACCCCATTGCACTAAATTAAATTGAAATTAAATTGGTCTGTCTGATGGTATGTCAATCTCCATGAGGTTGACTTCAAGGTCCCGTATTCACACTATCACGCATAAATAATGTATATTGTAATGTAATTATGCCACTACATAAACTAGCTGGTTAACTTTATGAATACATCTACGAACTCATTCTATGTGCCTCTTACTAAATTTCGTCTACTTTCAAAAGTTAATTTTCTTAAACGAGTTACGTGTAGAATACGACCGGACGGCATGAAACGCCACTGTATAAAAGTAACATTAGCTGGTCCTAAATAAGGGTCAGCCTAGTTTTTGCGTATCGTATCACCTTGTCGACTTGCTTGTCCAGTGTAAAAGCTTATTGTGCGGGATGGAGATTCTTGACGAGAAGCACTGAACTAATCACACATATGACGTTGGCATTCTCTCTCGCTCTACTACCTAATACCGAATGCAAATGGATTTTTATTCTACGTCTCATGTGTCTGCCTGCTCACTACTACTTACTACTTTACTACAGCATCTGCATCTGTCTATAGGTGAATGTGAATAGGTGATATGACGTACATTATATTATTGTTGCACAGACTAAACTGGGTACATGCATTGCTGTCTTTTCATTTGGCAATATATAGTACTCATCGACCCATCATCTGAATTATTACGTCTACATACGCATTTTCATCACCATTTTAAACATTCACCTGACTAACATTTAACCTCACTACAACATAGTGTTGTATGTTATGTATACAGCAACAACAACGCAAGCAGACATCAAAGTCTCTACAAACTGCACGTCACATCGGCATGCAGTTCCTTGCAAAAGTCAATAACATATATTCTAACACATAAAGTCAGTTCAAATAATATAGTACGCGACCTTTCGGTTCAGTTTATAAACGGAGTATCAATAGTATCATGTATGTATTATTGTACGATTTACTTTTGCTTCTCTTCGGAATCCACATCTCTGAAAGCTGCTGAGTGGGACAAGCAAAACCAAACACAATTCTTGTAGAGAGTGAACTCATTTTGTGAACGAAAGACCAAAGTGCATTTTTATTGTGTAACTGTCACCGTCACCACCGCTGACCGTACTACTGCTTTGATTGAAGAACTGAAAATCAATTTGATTTTTACTTCTTGCGGAAACTAGTTGAAACTTTGAAACGTAACTATATTGCATTTATGAAAACATTTTACTTTAGGTCTTAGTGTTAGGAGTATTTTTATTGCGTCTTTGTCATGGCGCTATGACCATTGTATGTTTTAGACCGCTGCCAGCTAAATCTTAAAAACGTGATCATATTGAGTAATTGTTTACGGACACGGAGTAAGTGATGATGGTAGAGTAATAAAAATTGAAAGAAGGCAAAGAAGCAGATTAGACGCAATATCACATTACAAATTATTTCCCTAGCAATAACTGCCGTCTGTTCTTGCAACTTGGAGTGAGGAGGAAGCAAGAACTATTTATTTGATAAACCTGCTGGACCTTTTCCAGTTGATCTCTTTAGTCTTTTGCGAATTC
Source organism: Callyntrura sp. NNG-2020 (assembly GCA_027744055.1). Classification (NCBI taxonomy): domain Eukaryota; kingdom Metazoa; phylum Arthropoda; class Collembola; order Entomobryomorpha; family Paronellidae; genus Callyntrura; species Callyntrura sp. NNG-2020. The sequence continues at coordinate 54,464 of JAHZNE010003030.1, forward strand.
GGTAAGTTAGAGAAGAGAGCGGGTGCAAAATAGTCTTAATTACATTTGGTTTTACTCCGCGGTAACCAGTTTCACTATTTACTGTTTCAGTGATGGCGCCTTGTGCCGCTATAGTAATAGCGCCTCGAGCACTACTTCGTACTCTAAGCAGAGCCGCTACAGTTGCTAATGGTGTTCAATTAACTTTTGTATTCGACTCAAGGAGAAATTCACTAAATACTCATAATTGTCAGCAGCTTCGAACTAATGTGCGACACTATTCCAACGTGAGGTAAGAAGATACTGAAATGTGGATTAAATATTACATTCATCAATTTCTGTATGTGGAGTAACGTATTAAACTAAATATTTAAATGTGAATTAGAAATTATATTAGTACATTAAGCATCATGAATTTTAAGTAAGATTAAGGGATCATATTGCGCTATCATTATAGATTGGCAGAAGTTGGAAAACTAGAATCTCCAAGGGCGGACAAAAGTTATTCAGTAGGGCAAATATTCCTCCACCGTGTTTTCGGTTATCGAGGTGTTATCCTTTTCCCCTGGCTTGCTAAAGTTTATGATAGAGATTTGGCAGCAAACAAGGCTAAAGAAAAGTAAAGCAAAATATATCAGTAAAAAAGTGTATTCAGAATGTGATGATGTCTTGAAGTTACTAGAATATAAATCTAATGATTTCTCAATGTTGAATGTAGAGCTGAACAAGAACACGAACCTACATCATTTAGTCATATTGGACGTGAAGTTAAATCAAAAACTCATCATTATTATCAAGTGCTGATTGACTCAAGAGATTGCCCCTACATCCGAGCTCAAACCGAAGCTGTTACATTCTTGGGAAATCAAGAGAATAGTCGAAGTAAAGCATAATTCTTGCAATGATCTGAAAAAAGGGATTTGTAAGGTAGTTAATTTGGTGTTGCGTTGTTTTAGGGTACAGCACCATTTTAGTTATATCATTTTTAGCTTAGCTCTGTTGCAAGGATTACTAATTGAACTATTCTGGATTTTGCAGTGGCGCTATTGTATTCGCATTGAAAATGTTGGAGAGTTAAATACACAACTGAGGGAGCGTCACTGGCGAATATTTAGCCTTTCTGGTACTTTAGAAACTGTAAGTTCGCCATGCACTCATATCATAATACACAATAATACATAACCTGATGTAGCATATCAGTGTAGTGTAACCGTGAAGCTTCCGGAAATAAAATTTGTATTAAGTGGACGTAAATATGAATAGGTTCGTGGCCGGGGCGTGGTTGGTCAAGAGCCAGTGTTAACGAAGCTTAGTCCAGCTTTTCAGTATTCGTCTCATGTGTCCTTGCAAGCTCCGTCGGGTCATATGTGGTAAGATTATCATACAACTCAAATTATTATGAATATTGAAATATATGTATTTCTAGCACTGTTTAACCAAACTGGCGTATTTGTATATGACTGTTTAGGGGTACGTTTCGGATGGAAAGAGAAGACGGATGTACTTTTGATTGCCGAATACCTCCATTTTCATTAGAATCAAAGCACGAGGAAGCCAAAGAATAATTTAAAATGCAGAGATCGAATTTATTTAAACAACTAATTGTCATTGTATTTAATGTATGAGAATCAGATAATCAATTATCCATTTATTTAAATTATTCAAAAAGACACGCTCGCTGTATAGACTTCTTATAGTTAGTTGATTCGGTAAATACATGTACTTAAGTTTATCGTGTGATTTACATCTAAGTAAAACATTTGGCTGTCTAAATAACACGTTTTGGTAAAGGAAAACAATCTGTTAAGAGTTAATTTATTTTTTGTACTGCGCCAAGTCCTTTGCACCAACCAGACAAATTCAATGATCGCCGATCGATATTATTCTGAATCATTAATGTCCACGTCTGCCATCGGCATCATCTGTAAATCAATGTCATACATACTTTGCTTGCTTCCACTAATGTTCTTGAGAATTACGAGAACGCATATTGACATCAACTTACGAAAAAATCGCCATACGTGAACAAATCGTCTCGGAACACCAAATTGAAATTTAATACATCCTGCTCCACCATTCTCAGAAGAACTTTGTCGGCAGCTTGAACTATTCTAAACGAATTGCGAAGTATAGTGAACTTAAAGCGCGCTTGTTGAGTTTCCTCGACGGAACAAAATTTTTCGATTCCTGTACAGTTTTTCGGAATACTTATCTGTTACAGCAAAGTTAAAAAACTTAGTCATTGTGGGTTACCCTGTTACTCAAAGCCAACGTATCGTTTGATTTATATCCATTAACCTGTCGATAATATTTCGTTCATACCTTCAGTGGGCCTGCTTCTCCATTGGCTCTAAACTCAACGCACGTGTTTGGCACCACTCGCATAATTACATGTTCTGGTGCATATCCTTCCAGATCTACAAGAAATTCTTGCAAAAGCTTAGCATCCATAATAATCTCCCATTTTTTCTCTAGTTCATCAAAGTCCATCAAATCATCAATCTCTTCAGTCTTGAGTTCGATTTCAGTAAACATGTTTGGTTCCTCTAAGCTGAATTATAAAAATGAAATATATTATACACACGTATAAGCTAAAATTTTAAAATTTCAATTCCAGCCTGCTATAATATTGACTGTTTACTTACGCTAGACATAACGCTGTTCCATGCCCATTGTATGTCATTTGCAGGGACCTTGCTGATACCGATCCAGCTCCACCCCCAATGGTGCCATCAGTAGCATCATTACCTGCTGCGCCAATTTTGCCATCAGCGCCTAAAATTTTCATGCAGTCAAGAAGTTCCTTGAAAGGAATCTTAAATCCAAGTCCGTCCACTGCAATACTGAATGTCTGTCAAACATAAAACTCAGTTGTCATTCATATACTTCTGATATTTGTGATTTAGCCAAAAATCATATAAAACTGAAATCAATCATGAGAGGAAACAACATCTATCGCATATTGGAGTGGATACGCTACCTTAAAAAGTTCTGCTTTCATATGCAGGATGGCCTGTACATATTTACCCTCCTCCACAACGAATCGGAGACCGGCCACTGTGATAAAAACATTGACCTTCTACAACAAACATTGTCATTTACAAATCATACTGTCGTGTTACATTTCAATTTTACAACAATCATACAAGTCTTGCGATATGAGCGTTTATTAAACACCACGTATTAAACAATAGCTAAATCATTATTGTTATATGTTGTAGCTACCTCACAAAAATTGATGGTTTTAAGTAGAGACGTCAGCACGGCAACTCCTACACTATCTGCTTTGATAGTTACTATAGGAGGTGCATTTTCTCCATTGGCGTCTTCGCCATTCGTAGTCTCTTCACCACTAACCATGGTTTAAACGTATCAGTAATGAGTAATAGATTACCGGTACTGATATTACCTCGGATTATTGTGATACTCAATGAACAATGAGTGATAGTAACCAATTACTACTAATTACCACGATACTTTGAGCTACTGACATGCAGCTAACATGATATGAATGAATACAGACAATAATGAACGAAAATCAAATTAAGTTGTAATTTACTGTAATTCAATCATTGACACTGAACAGCACTAATGACTGGAAAGTCTTTGTCTGCCTTTGCGTTCATTTTTCGACTGATTGCAATAGCACATGAGCAGGATATGACAGGGAAATTGTGGCAATATAAAACGCATTCCGCATTCAACATTATTAGATGTAAAACAACAAAACAAGGAATTTTCAATTTTTTCAAGAGAAACGATACCCCGCGGGATGTCATTATGCCCCTTTATTTCACTGGCGAAAGTATACATGTATTAGGTGATTTGATTTTTATTTACACGCAAATTTATTACTGGACTACTGGACATCAAATTCAGATGTTGGATATTGGAAATGCACTGCTGCCTGCAGCGACTGCACACAGTTGGATTCATAAACCCAGCATTACAATTTAGCATGAACTCGGTATTGTATTAAATGGCAAGGCATCGTGTTCAGCATTAAAACCTTTTTTTTTCTCCTTAAAAAAATTAAACTTTGGACTCTGGACATCAGATTCATATTTTGGACTCTGGACTCCAACTTCCCATCCGTGACAAATGAGGACATATGGACAGATCACATTCAAGAAATCTATGTAGATTCTAGCTTATTTTCTCATTTACTCGAGGAAAATTCCTAAATTACCACATTTATGTCTACGTGAGGCCAGGTATAGCTTGCAGATGAACGATGATATGAATATGGATCGGGGCACGCGGGTACAAATGTGGTAACTAACAGTCTATATTTGGGCTCACTATTCGTGTCCAGCTAAATCCGACCGTTCGCGCGTTAACTCAAAAACGACAACGATTTTTGAAGTTCTGCTGTCACCATCGGGTCGCTTACAGATGTGAACCTCCTATTTTGGAGCATGTGACATCATCCGAAGTGATTCATGCTGAAGGACGCTTTTACTTCGTTTTATGGACCACTTCTCAAAATTGATAATACGTATTTAGATATATACATATACCAAGTTTGGTGTTAACAGGGTGACCCCCAACTGGCGCCAGAGTTCCTAGAAGTTTTCAACATGGTAAGCGTAATATCTCGTGAACAAAAATGAGTTTTCAAATTCTGTTTTCGCAAATTGGCGGAGGGTCGCCTATATATGTTGATTGCTTATTTCGGACCATGTGACGCCACCGAAAGTGCTTCAATCTGAAGGTCATTTTTCCTTCGTTTTATATACCACTTCTCAAATTTGGTGTATGGGCAGAAGTATATGAGTTATACTATTGGGTATTATACTATTCATTTTAGTATTCAATTTGCCTGTTTGCTTTTTGCAACACTTTTGTTATCAATGCTGTTGTCAATTGTAAAGTTTTGGGTTATGAAATGTCCACCATATTCATTACATGGTGAAAGTCAGAAGCAGTATTTTTTTGCAATGATGTAAGTATTCGATTGGATGCATTTAAACTTACAAAGTGCATGCATGCATTGAGGTGAGAAATAAATGTTTAAATCAACCACTGTATTTTGTTGAACAATTTGTTCTCATAAATCACACGTTTTAATAATAATCAATCATTATGTGTATTATCGTCGTGAAATATATATTTTATATATATATTTATTTTTAATTTATATTTATCTCTTATATATGTTTAAATATATATGTAAGGTACGATGTCATTTCTTAAAATTAGTTATAATTAGATTTTATGAATAATAACAAAAAATGTAATATAATATAATGTTCAATTGTAGTCGCATTCCTTGTGTATAAATATTTCGTATTCACCGACATGACATGCAAGACAGTATTTTAAACAATAAATTCATAATCATGTATTACCACCACTATCTACATTCTATATTTTATTGTAACTTCATTGGAGTGCAAGCTAAATTTATTTGATGAAGCAGATAAATATAACACACAACATTACGAATTTGTATAAAAGATTTTAACTGTATTTAGTGATTAACATAAATTACTAATAATAAAATTGGAAGTGTTTACAACATCTATTCACAGAAAATATTATTTTTACACAGTAGTATTGACGAAAACAACAATAATAACACCAAAACCCTTTTATTATAAATGGAGGGGCATCGATTTTAACGTTTCCATTGTGATAATTTGTTGCTATAAGTTACATCTAACATGTATGTATTGACGCAGTTTTATTCATCGGCAATGCCCTCTTCGAACGCACAAATTAGAACAACCTTCCCCATTCATCCTGTATGCTTTACAACTCTGATGATCAGTGGAAGTAGTCAAACTAACATACATTGTTCCTTTTCTTATTTTTAGTATTTATTAAAGAGTATGGTTTAGTTTTATCGCTACAATTGTGATGACAAGTTTAATAAATTTAGTCGACGGTGTAGTTTAGTTCCGGTGTAGTAAGCTTATCTCTATTGGTTTAGTTTTGGTGTCTGTCTAACTATTGATCTGATGCAACAAAATATAACATTATAAATGCTTTAACGTAATATTGTATTGTATTCACTATTAGTTGTAGTATGGTTAGAAGAACTAGCCACTTGATGCGCATTGTATTTTTCTACCAATATTGTTTTTTTCTGTACCCTTACTTTCATGTATGAATAGATAATTCCTTCATGATGTACAAATTTAAAAAGCCATGACACATTTTGTAATATTTTTTGTAAATAATATGATTGATTATATTTCACGATCATAATAATAGCAATAGTTGTAATAACTGTAGTAACAATATTAACATTTCTATAATATTATTTGCCAAGAGTTATGATTACTATGTACATATAAAACATTAATTTGATATTAAATTCTGTACACGATAGCAGCAGCAGTATCTTTTAGTACACGAAGCTTCAGTAATCTTCTTCAATAACTTTGTGTCGTAAATCGTCACTACATTTCTCAGCACAGCAGCCAATATTTGCAACAACAGTATTGGCTAATTATCAATTTTTCATCTTCCACCCTTGCACACGTTTCCATCCGAGGCTGGAGATTCGTATATAATAGCGGTATATAGTTTCAACTGTCAATGACTTACTTATACAACAATGTTTCATGAGCTACTTCATGAGCGTTTACAAGAACTGTCCTTTCGTAGATTACATTAGGTTTATTCCATGCTGATTATATTTTCACAGGAGTTCAAACATATTTCCATAAAATATCAGCGCAATCACTTTAAAATAATAAGCTGTTTCTCGCTATAAATGTAGCATGTACTGCTACAATCAAATCTGGGCACTGTCTACCGACGAAATTCAAATAATACTAACACATTAACAGTTATCAATAAAGCATATATTATGGGACCATTATTACAACCGTACGTACCCCTACTTAATAGTAACCGTGATGTACATATGAATAAATTTCAAGAATACAAGTCGTACTTTAATTATTAATATTATTTTACTAGCAGTATCTGTATAAGTAACGATTTAAAACAATTCTAACATAATTTATTTTAATATCGAAGTAATCGTAACGCTTCATCATTGAAGCTGCACATATGAGTCTAGTTACTCATATCATCCTTGTACAGTCGCAAATATATTCGATTTTACTCTTACTTATACAATATTATGAAGTAGCTTGTATACTATATTGGTTAAAATAATGAAGTTTCTGTGAAGGTTTCTTGTTACCAGTACGTCCGTAGGATATATCTCAAAAATATATTTATATGCTGTATTTGCAATAGGTTTCTTCTTAAAATTGAAAATAGTCGACACTGTTCCTACTACAAGTACGGTGTACGCAACATAAAAGACTCGGAATAAATAATACAATGATTTGTCTACTTGCAGCAACATATACTAATAGTACAACACACATGTTTACATGATGGGCACAAATAACATAAATCAAAAACAATGAGTTTGACCTTCTTAAATATTATATTGTTATTATAAAGTACGTAAACAGCAGAGCTTAAACACAAAGGCCATCAAGCAACTCAATCTGTTAAAATATTTATGCGCTCTCTTTTATAAAACATTTTATTTTGAGCCTCCAAGATTTAAAAACGATAAAAGAAATTACAACTGCGTTGTGGTATACTTTGAAAAGAGCGTTAAATAGATTTTGACCTTTTAAAACTTGTGAAAACGGTTTTTTTGGCTCTGAGAAATTTTTACGTCACAATTGATAGAATCACGCAAAAACTATACGTTCGCTAATTTTCCTCATCCGTTAAGGGTTCGTAGTTTGGTTGAGAAGTGATTGTGGATGTCGAGTCATTTTGAGAGTGAGATTTCCCAACATTTTCTTTAATGTCGGCAGATTCATCTATTACCATTGACGCTGGGCTGTCGGAGTCGCCTCCTTTGGAAGGTTCGTCGTCCATTTTATCCATCTAAAACAAAATAGTGCTTAATTCACCAATGTTCGTATAGCTTAAAAATACCATGAGTACTGTATTTGAATATTTGTGTCTGGCATTACTGAGTATTTTTGTTACCTGTGCATCTCCTCCTCTGTGATCCGAATGCGGTCCATGGTCATCTCTGGATTGTGCAGCTGCTGCAGCAATACGACTAGCCAGCCCACCGTAGGTATTTGGATGTCCATGTACTATACTTGTAACTGGATTGCTATGTGGATGAGAAGCACTCCCCCCAGGTAGATTCATGTTTGGAACTGAGATGGGCGGTCCTACAGATGATGTGTCATGTTTACCATGATGACCGTCTTCCGTCTTTATCACATCATTGTTTTCATTCCTCATTTTTTCCATGATTAAATTGTTAAAGTAGTCAAGGGAGATTCCTTCACTTCTGCCAGCAAACGCAGGTACGCCTCCTGGGCCGATGGAAGGACCACTACCTGGACCTGGCTTCATTGGTTCACCTCGCTCCACTCTACTGTATTATCATCACAAATTTTATTAGGGTTTTCAATCATTTTTGAGAACGGATGTCATTGTGTGCTGTAGTAGTAGTAGTAGTAGTAGTCGTAGCTATAGTTGTGCTCAAACACTCACGATGGGAAATGAGATTCCGGACTCATTCTGCTAGGCATTGACGGTGGTCTGCTGGAGACCATTCCAGGCTCCTCACTATGAACCCGGATGATTCGCCGTTCATCAGGGTGTTGGTGTTGTTGCTGGTGTTGCTGATGTTGCTGCTGCTGCTGCTGTAAGTGCAATGCTTGCTGTTGTTGTTCCTTTTGTTGTTCCAACTGTAGTGCCTTCCTCAACTTCCAACTTTTGTAATGCATCGCATCTTCGTCAACAGCATTTGTGTTCATTGGGCCACCCTTTTTTATTGATGAATGTGAATTTTGGACAGGGATATGATGAGGCGATGTTGTAGGAGGGTGGCCATGTCCATGCATATGCGGAGGCGGACCGCCCCCTCCAGGGATGATCGGTCCGCCACCACTTAATCCAGCATTTGAAGACATTACTCCACCTTTCCCAGAAGCATAGTCGTTCGATATTATCAAGTTTATTTGTTCTCCCCAAGTTGTCCCACCACCACCTACACCTATTTTGTATTAACGAGGAAGCAAAAAGACAAATATTTTTTAAAAGCCCAGCACCTTTGAAAATTAATAGCAATTTGCTGTATTGTCTACCCCGTAGTTTCAGTAGTATATTCAGATTCAGCAAAACTAAAAAAGTATCAAAGGATAAGCATGATTATACCTTGTTGCATTTTGTGGTTCATACTTCGAACGTCATTTACCACAACTTTTTCTTCATGCTGAGATGGGGGTCCATGTCCATGTACGTGATGTTGATTTGGAATGCTCAAATTATGTGGGCTCTGTTGTTGTGGGGGTCCTTGTGAAATGGCAGGTGTTCTTTGAAACGACGCAAACAACCGATCACCGGTCCTGGGGGGTGCTGGTGATTGACGATCATTTGGAGACGGCTGGTTGATTTGATGAGTGATTATTGCGTCAATAAGTGACGCAGCAGTTAATGTTGAGTCTTGTGAGTCTCTTCCATAAACTTCTGGTTTAGGACGAAGTCTAATGATGAGCAAAAGAACACCAAAAATCATCAATTGTTAATCACACAACAATGGCCAGAAAAAGTAGATGTATCCACGTTATTTCACATGCAAAGGTGTAATATTACTTATTTGTTGTTACGATAGGGACATGCTTCATCATGCATTCACACATCAAATGTCAATAAAGGCAAATGCAACACGGTGTTATAATAATAACCTCTAAAACTTAAAATTATGCGATGTAGTAACGACAAATACACATTAAAATGCATAATTTAATTTACAATGAAAAGTACAGTTTAAAAGATACAGCCCATTTGCTTTCAAGCCATTGGTGCTATTATTTCCAACATCAGTCAGTCAGTTTTGGTTAAGACTGTTCGTTCTCTACTAATGCTGCACAGCAAGTGTAAATCACTGCAATTTACAATGATGATTGTCCTTAAGCTGCAGCTGTATATCGTGCAAAGACGGAGATAGTGGTGGTGACGAACAGAAGAGTGCTTAGTTGTAATGGCGATATGTACGATTTTTCATGCAATTGTTAACACGTACGATACACCAATACCTTGTGAAAGGTTACCCTAATCAAACTTCAAACTTATCGTCAATCAAGTAAAATGACTTTTTAGAAACTCGAATAGGTAAAAATGTTTCTGTTGTCACTTCAATTCGTTAAATATACGATAAACAGTCGACCAAGCAGCATGTTTTCCATTGGGATATTCGAAGAGAAAGCAATTTTCCTATTCAACGACGACATAGCGACACATTTCTTACGTGCCAGACATTCCATCAATAATCCGCCTGGCAAACGATAAATTCTACACTTGGAATAATATACAATCGATAAAAAAATTGTTTACCTTCAATTTCTTAATGGAATTGAAAAAGATCTACTTGCGCAACGAAGAACAAAAGTCTAGTGAATACAAGCAAAAGTGTTAAATTTGCTAGATGTACAAAGTTATTATATATATTGCATTAAATGATCTTTTATATTTAAAAAAAATAAAGATTGATTTAAACAAATATTGACAACCGCGTAAATTTTTAAATTCAAGTCGTATGTGCTTTGTGGTGGAAAAATTACTACTGACAGAATACACAATAAAGATACTAACGAACTGTATGAGAACAGAACGAGTGACTACAAAGACAAAACCCACAGGATAGTCACCGCAAGGAATTAGCCGTTTACGAGTTCTACCTTAAGGATTATAGAATTAGTAATGAAATGAAAGTTACGAAGGAGTTAAATCAAAACGGTGTTAATAACTAAGTAGTACTTCAACGGCATTAAAACAGGAAAAGAAACACAAAATTGAGCAATAAACATTCAACATTGTAAGTAAATCGGGCACATTGATTTTGTAGTAAGGAGTAGACGAACTGGGAACTCTGGAAAAATCACAATTGAAATTTAGATGTTTTACAAGTTTAATGAACAGAAAATCACAAGTAGCACTTGGTACGTTGTTAAAAGGTATATATATCGTAAATTGGACACAAAACGAAGGAGAATACAAAAATACAATATAAAGTGGCATCATCTTAACATTCGGTTGCTTTTTCTTTCGCGTGTATTTAAGTTGACGCTGTTCTTGTAGCAAATAACAACAGCGTGCATTTGTAATTGTTACCTTGATTATCAAAGAAAACGGCATCACTGAGATTGCGAGGTTAGTTCATCATCATCTTATTTTTCGAGATTTCCTCTATTTCTCCGCTAAGGTGTAGATAGATGGCTTAACGTTTACGATACTCCGTTGGATTTTCAAGTAGAGAGTAGTAGTGGTAGAGTAGCAGAGGAGAGGAGAGGTAGCAGACGTGTGTAGGTAGTTGATCAACAAAAAGTACTTTCTTGTTGTTGATGGAACTTTGCAGGCCTACTCATCATGCTCATTGCAATATGTGGGTGCTCATTTTTATTAATTAATTCAAACCTTAGCAAAATTAACTTAATATTAAGGATTTACAATTAATCAGTCAATCAATCAATCAATCGAACTCAAAACGATAAAGGTTGAAGGGGTTGAGTGAGAGAGAAAGTAAAGAGAACAACCAAACGACACTCGCAGTTTGCAATGGTAACGTCAATAGAAAACATTGAATGCTATAAATACTTTGACAAAGCCTGAAACCTTCTAAACTGTTTATCTATTTGTTTTGAGAGACGCCTCACTACTTTATTTGCATAAAGTCTCTGTACTTGCCGCGAAAATGGTCGACTGTTTTAAATTTGGTGTACTTCAGTGGTACCTTCTTCAGCGGAAAGAGCAATAGTTTGTTAGTTGTAATGAAACCAAATTTGCACTCAGGTAATTTTCATGTCAGAAGCTAAGTATATACTTAATGGTATTACAGTCATTCATGCCCTATTCTATTCACTTTAAAAACAAAATGAAACATAGGATTGCAGTTACGTCGGTAGTAAAGTAATTGCAAAATATGGGGAAACAATTACAGAACAGTAATAAATTATAAATATTATGCATATAAAAGTTAAAGTGTCGTTTTCATCGATTAACTCGTTTCGTTAGCAGCTTCTTTTTTAATTTACCGGCGGAAACCACCGTAGAAGTAATTAATGATAGGTATTGTTGCGTGACGATATCCTGAAGGAGTAATAGTATTATCGTACCTAAGGGGTTCACCAGGAGGCTGATTCGTTGGTACCGGGCCAGTACGATACATATGCGGTGATGGTTGATGTTGTTGCTGTTGTTGTTGAACGTGGGAAGGATGAGTTGGTTGATTCATTGGCGGTGGCCCTCCTACGCGGTTTCTTTCCATGTCCGCCATACTTTTTCCAAGACCTTCAACTAAAAGGTAGCAACATACATTATTTTTGATACAATAAATTTTTATGTTTAAATCAAGGTAAAATGAGGATATTTTGTACCTCTGGGCAAACAAACTCTCCTATTTTCTTCTTTTGGAACTGGAAGGCTTGGTGCACTTGAAGCCACATCAACCAAAGAGGAAAATGCGTCATGGGCAGCATATCGACCAGGGTGTTCTTCTTTAATAACTGGACCTTGAGACGCAAGAGGAAATAAAAATAATCTTAGTTTGGTTTAACTTAGACATAGCTTTAACTCATCGTGTATTATTTTTTTTAGTTTACTTACGATTTGTATTCGCTCGCTGGATGACACCTTGACGGTGTTGAGTTGGTGGTGGTATAGACGAAGGAGGTGGCGACTGTCTATATGGAATCTCTTGTCTTGGTGGAAGCATATACATTGGTCCGGGTCCTCCAGGTTGATTAACATTTCTCTTTTGAGGAGGGGGTTCTACATTTCTAGGTTGGCCTAAAGAAGAGGGTGAAGCTTGTGGTGGATGCTGTGTTGGAACGGGTTGTTGCATCTGCTGAGATGTGTAATAGTCATTGATAATGATTTGACGGGAACTGTTGTGCTGGTCTGCACTAAACGGAGATGTTTGTGGCGAGGGATGAACCGGTGGACTCCGTTGTCCTCCACCACCACCTGCTTGGCCTCCTGAAGAAGGAGGCCTCTGTCCAGGAAAGTATGTCGGGGATGCATGATATGGGTACGTTGATCCAGCTGGGGACATTCGTTTGTAGTATTCTGAGGGTGGGCGTTCATACATGACGTAAGATGACATTGGACCTTTTGGAGTACCTTGTGTAATAGAACCTTCTTTACTTGGTGGTCTCACTAGACCAGGATCAAATTTTGATTGCATCTGCTGAGGGTTTGCGTGTGGATGAATCGGTGTACCATGGGTAATGGAGCCGTCCTTCATTGGCGATACGCTAGGTGGTTTTGTGATCAGTGCTGGAGGAGGTGGTACTTTTGCTTGTTTTGCAGGAGGGGGATTAAGCGACATGTTCCTCGATACAATAGGAGGGGGTGGTTGCACCGATTGATGCCTTTGGCCTACATTGGGATTTGAAAACTTTTGTGGATAACCATACATATCAGGTGGTGGAGGTCCTCGAGCAGCAAAATCTAGAGGACCACTGTGCGCCGGTGGGGGTCCATTTGATGGTGGTCTTCCGCCAGCATGCGACATATTTGTTGGAGAAGCTGGCCTTTTCTTCATACTTAAGTCTAACGTTCCACAGTCATCTCTTTGTGGCAGTTGTACTATTGATACTTCTCTTGGTACAAGGTGATGTTGCATTTGTGGTATTCTCGGCACATCTACCTTTGGTCCACCACCGTAGTTCATGTGATGAGGGGGGAAATGGGGAGATGAGCTTGGTGCTTGTGCAGTCACATGGCTTGATCCCGGAGGACCTGATGGAGGTCTGGATGGCCCTTGCTGCAGTCCTGGAGGTCCTTGAGACTGCATGTTGGATGGCGGTTCCCGAGCTAAATTTGAAATATTATTACCTTGTTGAATCTGAGGCAATAAATGATGCGTTGTTGGTGGTGGCTGGCTCTTTAAAATAGATTGCAGTGTTGGTGAAACACTGGGGCCAGGGTGCATTTGACTGGATGGTGGGTTTACGGGATTGCGTCTTAAATGACGTTCGATTGTTGCTGACATCAGATCATCAACTCGTACAGATATTGGCTCTTGGCCATCAGGACCGTCAGGACTTGGGTATCTGATACCTCTTGGAAGATGTCCTTGATGATGTGGACTTGACAAATGATGATGAGACGGAGGTCCGCCATGCATTACTTGATGTGCCTGAGGTTGTTGGCCAGGGTGATGATTAAGTTGGGAGGAACCATGGGAAATAACAGGGGTTGAATGGAAAACATGTGATTGCTGATGCTGTGAAACCGCTGAATGATGAATAGGCATAGTGCTGGGAGAAGACCTCTGTCCTAGAGACAGTGGTCCGCCTGGCCCTGAAGAATGAAGTGGGTGAGGCGGTGGAGGATGGATGCTTTGGTGTTGAGGGTGTGATTGTGGTGGTGGAGGACCACTCATTTGATGATGGTGACTACTCACGAGTGAAATCGCACCTTGGCCACCATTTTCTTGACTATGATGATGGGGAACATTTTGAACCCTTGACTGCGGTGGAGGTTGAGGAGGAGGTTGTTGCTGTTGATGAATATGTCGTTCAGGTCGTTCAGGATGACTACTAGCCCGAACAGTAAGAGATAATGGACTACCGGGATTAGGAGGTGCAGACTGTCGTAGTTCCTGGACTGGGTTAGTTTTCTCTGGCACCTCGCTTGCAACACTTTCTTCCGCTGAAACGGTAGCTGAAGAGTCATAATCGTCAGCACCAACACCTACACCTACACCAGCTACCTTGTTCTTACTCTGAGCCCCTCCATGGTGATGGTGTCGTGGAGATTGGTCATGAGGTGTGTGCGCCACCGTTTCATCACAGCTTGAGGTAGTGGAACCTGACTCTTCTTCGTCAGTAAGCGTTGGTGGTCCATCTCCACCACCTTTACTCTTTTTAAATTCCTGGACCAGTGCATCAAGACCATACTTTTTCCGGAAATTAAAGTAAAAATTTCTACATTGAAGTTCCGACTTGTTATTGATTCTTTCAGAGAGTTTTCTCCAATCCGTTCCGTATTCCGCCAAAGCCTTCTTCATTGTATCAATTTCATCATCCGTCCAGCGGGTTGTGTCTGAACCAGGATCATCCGGAGTGTCCAAGCTCGCGTTTGGTGACAATCGTCGATTAATTCGATTACAGCAGGCAGTACAACATTTTGTTGCGGTTGGGGGTATTTGATACTTTGCCATTATCGCTTCCCGTCTATCATCACTCAAGTCTTTCCAAATGGCTGGAAACGGGCGGAGTCGTTTCACCCGTGCCTTTTTCGCGGGGCAAGTTGGGATCGGGCATTGCTTACTAGGTTTGTACCGATGGCGAACAGACTTGCACCTACAAGTGTTGCAAACCCGGTCACCTGTTTGAACGTCTGACTCACTTAATCCGTACTGAGCCACTTGACTCCGGGGCAAGACTCGAGAGTGCATGTATGACTCCACTGCACTTTTGCATACAACGCAAGTATGCGGTACTCCTTTCTCGCCTGCAAATTTATAGAATAAAAGCACACAATTAATTGGTGATCTGATACTAATTTCGGTCTTTAAAACTCAACCTCAGGAATTTATTCAATTTTCAATTCGTAAAAGTAAAATTATTTTCATCTCAGTCGTGTGACATGATATCATGTCTTACGTTAATAGCTCTTACGTTAAATTAGACCACTAAATTGCATCTTAATGCATATTTATTTTCACTGAAACGCCATATATTACCAAAGATTAAAATAAAACATTAATAAAATGTTTTACAAAATGTAATAGGAACTAATCGGTCATTGTTACTTTATAGTGAAATTGAAAGAAAAAATATGTCTATTAAAGAACGGTAACACTCGGGAAACAACAGGAATAACCTGCATGCCTTCGTTTTGCTAGTTATTTAATAGAAAACATAATAGCCAAAGCGTTACAAATGTTGAAGTGACCTTCAGACTAAATGTCATCAGGCATTCAAACGTAAAGTTACGAAATATTAGATTTTACATATTACAAAACGGATCTCTTCCCAAATTATTACAGTTCACGGATTTTTTTTAATACGTCCACAAACCATTTTTGTTCAGAAATTAAATCGGCTTGTACAAATGGACGTCACGTCAACGTGACAAAAAGTATAAAACAATTGTGACTTTACAGAATTGTGAAGATTAAATGCGATTTACCATATAATTCCATCTCCCAATCAGATTTTCAAAGATAACTACTAAACGTTGAAGCCTGGCGCTCAAAATTATCCAAATGGTCTAAATTTTGCACTATGTGGTGTAACTGTAACCATGGATGAGAAGGCCATTACAGTCAACAATATACAAACTACACTTTCATTTTCACAATACACAGCTTAAGGCTACCCCATTATAACATACGGGGAAAAAATGGTCCTGAGAACTGTCACTGGCTTCTTTTGTTACATAATTGTTTCAAATCACGTTAGATGGAACTTTGCATGAGATATCTTCAACTAAATCTGTTTATTTTGTTTAACTCGTTTGTACTACTACTTCTACAGAGCCTCATTATGCATTACGGCCTTCGATTATATATTTTGCTGGATCATAATATTACTATTATTGATTATGTAATAAATTAATGTTTTCCTACGGATTCCAAACTCAAAAAATTAATGAATAAACTCAATCAATCAGCTCTAAAAAGTCGAACCAACTGTGTTCTTCTTTGATTTTGACTCATGGCTGGGGAAATAACTCAAAAACTGTACTTTTTGATTCACTTATACTCCTTATTGAACTGTCCGACACTAACTGGAAATGGATTTGTAATTCACAATTATCATATCATGTATCACGGCATCATGTGTGTAAATAATATATCTTGTTATTGTTTGAAAAACACGTTAATTATGTATTATACCACGATAACACATTAATGTTCAAAAGCGGAGTATCTACTTAGATGGAATATGTATATTCCTATCATATGCCATTTGTATAAACAACTCAATGTGAGCTTTATAGTCATTTACACTTTAAAATATAACATATCAACACAAAACTTCGCATTTTCAGATTTAAGGAGGCCTATAATTACCCTCCTTTGTGACCCCGTAAAATTGATTGATCATTGATTATCTCGCGATAGTTTGACAGTTTTATATGAGTGTATAAGAACTGAAGGACATACATAGCCAGTCATGGCGTGGCCAGATACGATATTATTCCCAAATAATTCCCATCCCAACATACAGACCGAGGTTTCCTTTAAACGATAACAAATAGATGAAAATGCAATGCAATGTAGTATAATCTACAGCTGGGTTGCTTTTGTTTGTTTGTGATATGGTATGCTAAAACATGATTTTACCTTGCTATTATCAATTTTTAATTCTATAAAAATGTGATATCAATATCAATGCAATTTTTATATGTTCATATCAGTTGTCATTGCATGATTTACACTCTTAACTAGGATTCATTGTGTAGTCTAATTAAGTCATCATTTAAAAAAATAGCATTTAAAAACATCAACATAAGGTTCTCTGAACATTAGTTCAACTGTTAACTGTTAGCATGGACTGTACAGTGCACTACTACTGTACTGACTGTGTGGTATCGCTAAAATTCGACTAGTCGAATTGCAAGTTGGTTATAAAACGTTGATGCAAAATTTGGTGTTAAGTAAAAGTAGTGAAAAAGTAGATGGCCAGATCGGCTAACCACGTAAATGTACAACAAACAAGAAAGGTACAATCCTAAAGTACCGAATAATATGATAAAAGGCACTTTAGAATTTAGATGGTGTTGTGTTACAGTCTTTGTGTCTGTCTGTAGAACTCGATTCCTTTTAATCGGAGTTGGCATGTGTAAAGTCAAATATTGTTCATTGTTTCCTACAGCTAGGAAGCGCTGGAGTGGAGTGATAATATTTTACGATTAGATCACTCAATTCGTGATGATTGTCGAAATGGGAGTTGACTTTCTTGATGTTATGATTTAAACAATATTTCACCTTTGGGGATTACGGTCCAATTATTTCTACGCAAGTGTTCACACCCACCGACCATATCATAACAATAACTACCTCTATAAGAGCATGTACACTGTAACAAGGTAGTTAAATCAATGTAATTAACGAATATGAATTAGTTGAACTACTGTTGCATTACATCGCCCCGATAAATCGGACTTACAAAAAGTGTATCATAAGAATCTAGAATCAAGATCTTTAGAATAAGAACAAGATCTACTTGCACCATGCTGCAATAAAAAGAAGTTGTAACGATTTCTAAAATGAAGTGTTATTTCACAGTTCCCAGGCATATCGATTTGGTGAAGACAAAAAAAATCTATCGGTTTTTCGCCTTGGCCCGGCGACACGACGGCTGGACAGACACGGTCTAGTAAACAAAGTAATCACCACAATCAGCAGCCTGTGAATGAAATCGGATACACTGGTTACAAGGAAAGAGTTTCGCTTTTGTATGGAAGGGAATAAGGGAAATAGAATGTGGAGTTCAGTGGTAGTAGTAGTTACTTCTATGTATCTTGTACCGTTGCGGTATTGTACCATACCACCACTCGCACTCATACGCTCTGTGGAATATACATAACACTCACGAAACAACAGGACGGCTCCATATCATCATCATGGACGCAACGGGGCAACATGCAACATGGAATTCTCGTGCTTGTCTGCACTAACTGATGCTGCACTTCAATGTGAATCAGGCTTGTCCTGTAATGTAGTGTGATGTGTAATTGTTTCTGGTGCAGGAGTAGTAGCAACATCAACCAACATATATACTCTTCTCGATTACACTCGTCCGACAATTAATTGAAGAAACGGAACGC
Source organism: Callyntrura sp. NNG-2020 (assembly GCA_027744055.1). Taxonomy (NCBI): domain Eukaryota; kingdom Metazoa; phylum Arthropoda; class Collembola; order Entomobryomorpha; family Paronellidae; genus Callyntrura; species Callyntrura sp. NNG-2020. Next base: position 73,238 of record JAHZNE010003030.1, read on the forward strand.
TTTCAGTGCTCTTCGAGAATTGTGACTTCTTTTCGCACGGAACGTTATGATATTTAAACCTGCGGTTCTGCAAAAATACTGTTTAGCTAATATTTAGCAGAGCAGCGAAGTAATTTACTACACAATTTTCCATACGGCATGCACCACCACGTACTACCAAGTTAAAATTAGCAGATAAAAAAAATTGTCTCCAGCCGTCTTCGTTTCTACATTAGTCTTTCCCCAAATCACGAAAACGGTCGTTTGAAACAAATGCAAGTACGTATTTAGTGGCAAAAATAGATAAATTTAATTTATATTGCACAGATGAGACAAACGGCAGTAGTAGTTGGGTTGAAAATAGTATATGTTACGTGTCATTGTGCGACAACAGTTATTTTGCTAGTATTACCGAATGCCATTTTTTACCTCAGCATTGCATAGACATTTTAGTGCTCTCCATGTCCAAAATGTTGATATTATGCCAGCAAGAACCACAAACGACTTGTCAAGTACTTCCCGTGTTAGTACACGCAAGAATGCGTTGGTAAATTATAAGAAGCCAAAATGCAAAATGCATGGCCTCTAATTATTTCGATTCGATGGTGTGTATACATTGCATTGCAGCGAAAAATTACCATCGATCGTCGATACCTACCTACAGTGTGTCCGGATGGTATAGAGTCACTATTACATATTTGCTGACAGTGCTGTAGCACCAGCCACTAGCAACTTTCGGAAAGGATGAACCATGCATTAAATACATTACCCATTCAGTTGTCTTTTTGTGTAATGGGGTGTCTCATCCATCTC
>JAHZNE010003031.1:0-11879 GCA_027744055.1 Callyntrura sp. NNG-2020
GCAGCAGGCCAGCATGCTGTGGGAAAGACCGCCGGCGTCGTAAATGACGAATGACAAGATTTTGTCAAGTAGCTGTGAAAATAAAGACAGAATGTTAACAAGAACCAGGTAAAGTAATGAATGAATGTTCCATGTGAAATCCTACCAATTCGTTTCCAAATGCTTTCTCCTGTGGAGTTAAAGTCTCCTCTGTTCCGGTGTTCTCTGATTCAACAGCGAACATTCTATTGGCACTAATGTAAAACTGATTCCCAGGTTTAAAACTGAATGCTGCAAATATTACTGATGAGTTAAATCTTAGTCAAATCCATCCAACTTTAGATCTTCCGTGTGCCAACGAGAAAATGCAGAAGTTTTCTCTGCACTTTGCTTTCATTTAGGCACAGAACAGCTGGGTTGCAGATACCATGTGGGCATCATACAGTGTGACGGAGGACGATGATGAAAAAGCGGAAGAGAAAGCATTACTCCAATAATACGTTCCCACAGAATACATACTTTCTGGAGATGTATTTATCGTATCATGTACAATGTAAGTACGACCTGACACAGTCTATATAATTATTAGGGAAACCTAACTTTCATGAAGTAGTATACCCGTACTTATGGATTTGCTGTTGTCCGTCCGAATGCCGGCCCGTAAAAAATTAAGTTCTCCGTATCTGCATACATATCTCAAATTTGATGGAGATGATGTTGCTCTAGTTATATGAAATAGTAAATGAAATTCCCATTATTAATTTTCTATACTTAATTAGCAGAATGGGTATAATGGCATTGGCAACCGCTTTCACTTTGTATATTACAGATACTAATAACAATTTGCATATTAGCAGTATGGTAAAAAATATAATTAATTAACTAATTAATTAATTAATTGTGTACTGAAAATGCCAGGGTTGTATTAATTCAAATATGATTTATTGACGTTACATTTTAAGCTTTTACATTTGGTTGTGCAAACTTAAGGGTCATGCGTTACATGGTACGTGGAGTTGGATGGTTACTTTTTATGGTATTTTAGTTTTTCAAATTTTGTATTGTATACATATTTATATCATATTCGTGCAAGTTTAATATTATCATGCATGACATGCATGCATGCACAGTTGCATGACACATTTTTACGAACGTTCTGATTCTCATGATTCAGTTTTTAGTAAGAGGTAGGTAGTACAGCTGTAAATAATTATTTACTTACTTATTATACTTATTATATTTTATTAATATTAATAATTAAGCTCATCAGATGAAAATTCCTCTACAACGGTCGTATTTCTAAACATTTTAAATGTAAACTGAGAAAATACTTGAACTATCTGGGTTACTAAACCATGCGCAACATGTATCGCTTTGTGTCGAACTTCCAATGCAAATATAAACGCTGCAGTGCCTATCATTCCAATATAAACCAGAAAAACAACAACAATGTTTGTGCGCAGAGACAAAGGCTCTGGACGAAGTAGCAGCAACTCACGTTTCGCTTTATAGTTTCTAATGTCGTCACTTACATTTTTAGACTGCAAACTAAATATAGTATCGGTCCATTGATTCAATAGTCCAGACTTTTTCAAAGAACCAATTCGTGCCATCAGAATATCAGGGTGGATGTTTACAGAAACAAAATGAAAAACGTAAAAGTACTGAAAATGATCTTCCCTGAACATAGTGGATATCCATATCGTCTTTTACCAACTCACTGCGACTTAACTTTGAAAATATTTCTAAAACAGAATACGTGTAGTGCATGTACACCTGATTCGTGCATTTACCCACCCGTTCCATTAGAAATGTTGGTGTCATTTTGTAAAGCTCTGCAAATTTTTTTGGACGAAATATATTTCTATCCATCGATCTTAGCGTCTTAGACGAGGCAATCAATTTCTTGAATTGTAGCTTCGTCAGCTCCCACTGCGTTACGAAATGACTGGCGTAATGTATATTATGCTTTAAGGCCTCCTGATCACGGTGCAAATAGTTCATAAAATCCTTTGTAGGAGGCGAATATATTACAAATTTGTGACGAACCAATTCCGCAATAGAATTGATATGTTTTGGTGTGAGACGACTTACTAGATTGGTAATGTTGTCGCTATGGTACTCATGGGATAAAATTATCCCTGCAAAAACCCATGGGATAAACATGATCCTATTTTTATCCAAAATACTTATCGACTGGCTTAGCAATATGTTGTACAAAAATGTTGCTTGATGCCACAATATTCTGGCAGAGGTGATGGTATGTCGTTGATATACAAAACATACACCTGCCAATGCGAATAAAACTAGCCAGGTGGGCATGTCAAACGGCGATAGAAATCCCTCCGTCTTATAGCTTTCTTGTATTCGTCTGGATGTGACAACGAGGTTACTGCCACGGCATACACCTGCGTTGAGAGACTCACCCTTGCCCCTGTAGAATCTTCCATAGCGGTTACCAATGTTGCATTTGGAAATAGTGCGTGCACCACTTTGACGTTGAAATATCGAAGTTCATTGGCGATAGCGAAAATGTTTATCCAAGTCGACAAAGGATGGCTTTCTTTCAATAGGTGCCAAACACCCAGCATTGTATTAGAGGCTGGCTTAGAAATATCAATTTGAAAACTCTTCATCACAGGCGCCTCTCTCATAGTAGTAAGAATGCAAGCAGACCAACTGTTGATAGGGCATGTTGCCTTTAAAGCTAACTTAACATTTTCATTCCACCATTCGCTTGGGTAGACCATATACACTACCTTAACAAAGTGCATGCCGTGCTTGTCATCTTTTGCGGCAAGGAGGACAAACTTTTGAGGACTTAAGGCTATTCCTTTGATTGTATATTCTATGATTGTGTTTATAAAGTAAGTAATGGATCCGTATGAGGTATGTGGAATGGTGTCGTTACTAGAAGTATCGGAATGTTGGACATGTGCAAAAAACCAGTAGTTTTTAGCCAGCTGCTGATAAAACGTGGTTCCAGGAAATGTAATGAAATACAGAAAGCTTTTTGGAAGTACCCTCAGGAATTTAGTCATGTGATGTTGGTATTGTTTGTTATCGAGTTCTCTGAAATTAACAGTCCACCGCCTGCATACTTTAGGGTCAACATACACATGAATTAAACAATTTCGTTTCAGTGGTGGTTTTCCGTGGAGATGAAGTTTGGATGAATTGATGTATGTGTACGATTTTGCGTAATCGCAATACAAAGTGCCTGGGTGACCCTGCCTATACTGGATCACCGATAGAACAAGAGGAGGTGTCGTTGGCAACAAATCAAAGGTTTCAACAAATTGACCTGGCAGTTTTACTAGTAGGATATTCAAACTCATGTGAATTGTGCAATTAGTAAAAGGAGCAAGAGCAGTTCCAAAATCTAGCCGTGCATTCAAATAAGACGTTTCCGAATGCACTGCTGACAACATTGAATCTACGCAGCAACTTATGAAATAAATGAATTTTATCAAAATATGTGTTTTGATTGTGGTGCATCCATTTACACACATTAAAACTGTACCCACCATTATGCTGACAATTAGAAAATACAACGTTTTGCGATTTCCAGAAGCTTAATTTAAAAATATTGACACAGTATATACGTACAGTTATCGAGATATTGCAGATGTAAATACATGTGAAGGTCAAGCTTGTTCTAAAACTAGTACTGTTCGTGGATACAAGCGAAACCTAAAACAGTTTAAGCACAGGAACACTAAACGATTTTTTGATTAGGGTTTTCGCCCAAAATACAGCAAATTTATCGATTGAATTATCGTTATACATGTGTTTACGTTGTTGTAAGTATATTCCTGAATATAGTCTAAGGTTGTAGTGTCTGTTAACAATACTATTTAAACTCTGTCCAGCATATTGACGAGTAATAGTGGACATACAATTATGAAGTTTCCAAAATTTTGTTTGAAAATTATTAGTACCGTAAATACTTATAGTTTATGGTGATTTTAGAGGTTTTCAGATATATATACTACAACAGCAGAGGAGCTTTTGCTGCAACACGTATTTCATGTTCCGTATAGCTAAATCTAAAACGTTTTTTGCACCGGGTGTATAAAACAATTTATTGATTTGGTTTGGTTGTATACTATTCAGAAAAAAATCAGGAATTGAATTGCCGTTATACAGTTATTTAAGCTGGTGTAGGTATACTTCGAAATATGCGCTTTCGTTGCAGTGTCCGTTTGAAGAAATATTTAAGCTCTACCCAACGATTTTTAGTAAAACTAGAAATACAAAATTTTGAGGTTTTCAAACGTTTGGTGTAAAGAAAAATATTACCAACTTCAACACGTATAGCTTACAGTGATATTGGATATTTCCCTAGACGTTATTTATGTGAAAATAGCATAGCAGGCTATGTTAAAGCACATATTGCTTGTGAATGCAAAGCAAACCTAAAATAGTTACCGGATGTACGAAATGATTTATTGATTATTCTTGCTTTCAAATATTTAAGAAAAACTCAATGATTGCATTGTGACCATATACGTTTACGTAAATTTATGTACGTATATATCAGCAATCTTCAACATTTGTGTAAAGAGCCTATCGCGTTGAATGATTTGCAAGTCTCAATATAAAAACTGTCGTAAATGATAGCACATCCAAATTTAATGACCAGCCCAATCCTTTCCCCAGTTGCGAAGAAACTCCATGCTCTATGTGAAAGCACATGATAAGTAATTTTGTATGACAAAGCCTTCGTTGGTAAGTATATTGATTGACATGACAATTTCAGAGAAAAGAGTGGGAGGTTTATAAACTTGAAAAAAATCTTTAATGAAATAGCAATATTCAACATTGTAAAACATTACAATTTGAAGTGTATACTGCAAATTAGCATAGTCTAAAAATACGCTATACATTGGACTTGTCTAGTTTACATGAAGTATGGTTGAATTTTCAATGAGTCTACTGACTAACTATACTTAATATCCGACAGAGAAAAAATCTTTTCATGTTATAAAAATACTCTACTTTTATACGGCAGTTGGCCATAAGTTAGGCGTAATAGTTTATTTGTGGAATCATTTTTATGGGGAAAGATTCCCACATTTTATGAAATAATTGTAGTTTTTCGCGAGGTTCTTTTGTATAAAAATATTGAGAAAAGCAACCTATAGGAAGCAATTATTTTGTTTATTTTTTTGCACGTTCATACACACAGAAACCCGTTTCCGACCTTTAGAGCACACAACACAGACTATCACAGTTTTCTACCGTACTATCCCGCGATCCGAACACGAAACAAAATATTCGTTGCGCATTTTAGTCCCAAGAGGCGTAGAAACGCATTAGACGTGATGAAATGAAATAAATAACTGTGGTGTATGATGATACCCACATAAATCACATATTTAGTAATTTGAATAATGTAAGACAGTTGTATGAACTGTCCTTGAACCATACGAATTGTATGTCTATATAAATGAATCTTTTGAGCCGCTGAAGCTCATTCCTCTTCTGTCTTCTCTACTTAAATAAAGCTAAACTTATCACTACTCCAGGCAAAGAACACCATGCACTGATTTGTGCTCTAGCACATAATTGACTATTTGGCACCAGACCTGTCTAGCGTATTGGTTAGCATAAATTAGGCACAAATACATTACAATAACTAGTACTGTAAAATGCTGAAAACGCTATGAGGAACAAAATAAATTTAAACTAGAAATGTACCATAAAATTACGTCCATGATCTAATAACTAACTAAAATGTTATCATTTAATATAAATTTACTTTTTCGTTCATTGCTTTTCTGCAAAATCAGCTCACATTTTGCATCACGAAAATACCAGTGATTCAGTTCTGTTATAATTACTTCTTGTCACTCAATAGTTGACTTACACCCTTGACCCTCATTGCCACCTGACACTTAACAAACAGAATGATATTTTTTAGAATAACAACCTTATATTTTCCTTTAAATATCAAATTTCGTTTTCGGCAGTTGATAAATAAGCATATATGAAATCTTGCGTAGACATAAAAAGCTGTTGGGTAAAAATGAGTCATTATTTAGTAACATTAAAATGAGCAGGGATTCGGGTGCTTACATTAAATGGCATGATGAACCGGTAAGTGACTGGAGGGAGCGTTCTGAAATGCTACAATCATATACAATTCATATAATAAATTTAAGGTTACCTTTACAACTGCACTATTATAATAGAAGAAAGGGTTTCTGTTATTGCAAAGTGTGTTATTGTAAGTGTAAAGGGACATGCCTAATAGTACATACATTACAATATGTACTTCTTTGTAAGTACATCACAATACGATTGCTATCACTAACATTTCAAAAACTTCGGGCTTCCGTTCGGGTTTTGGTCTGACGAGTATTATTTGAAGATCGGTTGTGTTTTCTTTTGGAGAGGAGGTGCAAAAATTTATAAAAGTTTTTGCTCTCTTCCATCTTCTTGTTTCGACATTTTGCCCAGGGTGAAGACATTTAGGTGCTTTGCATTTCTTCAGTTACTGGAACAACATGTTCCCTTTATCCTTCCAACTTTGTACTATATCAGGGCTAATCTAAAACCTCAATGGATGCATTTTTCTGTTATACTTATAGTTTTTAAATATTCATGAAGCAATTACGATTATTTGTGCGTACCGTGTATCCATCCAAGTATAATTTACGGAGAGGTTTCATTGGAATAAGGCCGAAGTGCATCAAGACATCGATATTAGTGTCCTCATCTTCAACTTGATGGTCATTCTGTTTTTCACAACTGAGGTACAATTCTCTTAATTCTGTAGTACGTAGAAATCAAAAAAAAAATATGTCAACCCAACAGTATAGATACATAATATTATTGTAACTGGAAGAATTACAACTTAAAAGAAGTGTTTATGCAATATTACATTAAAAAAACAAGAGCATTTTTTACTTTTATGCTATCACTCATAACAAATTAATATGACTAACCTCGCATATTCATCACTGTTGGTGTTATTCCAAAATTCAGAGTCACTGTGTCGCAATGGTCTCGTTTGTTTTTCAATGTGGACACCTCTGTGGGTTCAATACCAAGAAAACAGGCAGTAAAAATGTCCACTTCCCCTTGCATAGATGTCGGCGTCTGCGTGTAAATCGTATTTATGGCCAACTTCCGGAGTTGTGTCATTTCTTCAAAAATATACTTCAGTGCCGATAATTTCTCCGAATAGGGAATAGTCAGGTATAACAAAGTAACATTTGGAAATGCCTTTTTTACGCGAATCATTTGCACTACGGATTCCTCTTCCCGTTTGCTCTCTTCTACTTCCAGGTGTGTCAACCCAATCGCGACAGTTTCTACGCACTGGAATCTGGAAATTTCCAACACCTTCACAATTAACTCGTACTTAACCGACTCGAGGTCAACCTTCCTTAGCACCGGGAAAATTTTTCCAAGCCCTTCATTCAAGGTGGGCTGTATGGAAGGACATTTGCTAAATTTATTCCGCTTTTTCATTGCTACGGCCCAGATGGAGCAATCACAGCCATAACATCGTACGTCAAAATTTTGTAACTGATTGCGGAAAAAGCATATGGCATTTTCAACAACTTTTTCGCATTCCTGGTGCTCCAATAGCAGAGTGAGATTAGTAATGTTGGAAAAGTATTCCCGGAATAGACTAGAAAAATAATCTGGACCAAACGGGGATGCTATACATGCTTCCGTAATTGTGGCTGGCAACGCCAACTTTCTAACGTCGATTTCCAAACAGGCTTCACAAGGTGCTTCCATGCAAAATTGGGAGAGCGTAAGATACTGGAGGTTCTCCGTTCCAGATAAAATCCATTTAACCAGGGACAACGTTCTTCCCACTAAGCCACTGTCAGAGCTGCAATTGCCATTCGGGTTACAAGTCTCCGTTACCTCCAGATGTCGTAGGTTGGGCAGTTGCACTTTTTCAATTTCAGTTGGAAATGGTGCCGGTTCTCCACCAGGGTCCGGTATCCCGTGGTAACACAGAAATTTAAAGTATCTCAAACCTGCTCCACATTTTGTCAAACATTCCACGCAACTATTGATGTTTTCTATGCTGAACTGATGGTCGAGATGAGATCTCAATGTGAATTTAAACGGTAGTATTCTGTCCCCTGGCAAACCGCCGAAAGTTTTAATGAAATTCTTTATTCTTGTGTGGGAACTTGCGTCTCTCGTGCTAAGGGAAACGAGGGGCGTGGGGTCTTTTCCCAAAATGTCATTCACCATTTCTAACCACTTCCATCGCACAAGTTTGCAGCTGGCGACCATTTCAGGGGAGAGGGAGTCCTCCTGGTAAATAGCGAACGTTAGGATCTTCGTAAGGAGCTGGAAGAAAGAAGTGATCAATATTTTACAAATGAACACAATAAGTTGTAAGTGGGAAAATGATATTTTACGTAAACCTTACTAATTCGTTTCCGAATACTTTCTCTCGAAGAGTTACTTCCGCCTCTCCCGTGTCCGTGGGAGATTGCGCAACGAGCATTTTCTGACTGTATGTAGAACAATCCAATCACAATTTAAACGAAAGGATAATACTTTTATTTTACCGTAAACTACAAAGTGAATTTGCGATAGACTGTTTGTGACAGCAACGGGGAAAAGTTTGTGTTTTCTTTCTTTTTTGTTTCTCCTTTGCTTTCACCGCGACACAAAACAGCTGAAGGAGACAAGTAATACACGGCGTATACAGTGTGACGTAGGACGCTGCCGAATAGGAGGGGAAGAAGCAGCTGTGCTCCGAGTGCTCCGCTTTGTGTTCCAAATGTTTCTTCCGGTTTGTCATAGTTAACAGCAAAAAGCTGAAGCAGTGCTGCTGCGTGCATAACGAAGGACACGTAACCGCTTCACGTTGCATTCGTTACGTTACTCATGAAATGTAGGTGAATTCAGTTCAAATTCAGAAGAAACAGGAAAGAATCACTGATATGGTGGGCAGGAGGGGAGAAATTAAGTATATATTTCAACAGTAAGCTGGTAATTGGTCACATTACAGATAACTATGCACACTATACCAAGTGTGCTTCGTTATGGAATACCAAATTTGCCATTGCTGCATGTTTGCATGTTGCAAGGAAAATTTTCAATATTCTTCTTTATATTCAGGTGTAGTGACGCCCTGCAGTGACCTTTTTGCAGTTGGTTTGGTTGGTTTAATTACGGATTTTTAAAATATGTTTGTAACAGCTTACATCTTAACAATAAAATTCTGTAAAACAGTAAACTAGTGCAGATGGAACAGTAGCGATTGTTGTTGAAATGGTGCATTACGTTGTCAGTTTTTATATTAACAGGACAGACGATTTATTTTTTCCTGGCATTACGGTATGCATTTTTAAGTATTATGTTTATGGAAACACATGCGTTACAATAATGCTCAGCATGTATCATTGTTATTACTTTATTTCGTTCCAATTTACAAGTATTACAAATAGTAACTGTTAATAGCAATAAAGTACCTCTGTTGAGCGTTTGACAAAACGTCAAGAACCACTATTACCGTATATTCGTATGGACTTGGGAGTACCCCTAACTATTATTCTCATCGCCAAGCTAAAACCCCATTACATGTATAACACACAACCGAGTACACATAATCCGTGCGTGTTGCTTTGGTGACCCTTCCCAAAGAACTGTAGGAAAACTCCATATTCCGCATAGCTCTCACCCGTTTTCGAAACCACCGTGCCTTCCACGGATTCCACTGCGCCACATGAACAATAGAATGCATCCATCGCGTCTTCAATGCCCGACTTTGCTCACTCATACGTATTAAAAAGAAAAAAGCTAGCGCTATTGATACCGAGGACATGACTGCAAATGTGGGAAAAAACACATAAATTTCTAGCGGAATCTGACCGAGAGCCACAATAGAGATTACGGAGCAGCCCACCAAAAAATAAAAAGTTGCCCCGAGAAAAGCCGTAAAAATGTCAGAGGTGAATTCATTCCCCAAATCAAAGAAGAGCTTAAGGGTAACCCATCTAGTCATAGCTTTATCACTGGCGCTCCCGCAACTCAAATCGCTCATGACTTTGTTTAAAGTGCTAAACGCAGTAACTCCTAATAACAATAAGGAGGACAATTCCGCTAACGGGAAAACGGAACAAAGTATTATAGGGACTATTCTTAACAGTTTAATTGCCATGTCCAGCCATGTAGACGTGGGCTGGAAAGATAGTGTGTACTTCAGTAAAATGTGCGGAACATCAAAACCGAAAACAAAAAAGGACACCATTAGAGGAAGAGGAAGCATGACGCAATACCCAACGGATAAGAAGGTTGCTATTCCAATAACGTCCAGCTTTCCGGTGTCAGTCCAAAGAAGTGTTTTAAAGAATGCCACATTAAGGGTGTACCTCTCTGAAGGTATTGCTGCTCGCATAGGCTGTATCAGTTGGTTTATGAACGTAACGAGATCAGCCGCGTCCTGAGTAAAAAGTCGGTAATCAGTGGCAAGAATGATGGCAGCCATCAGTTGAATGAAAACGACCAACAATGGTAGAATCGTGTAGTGATTGGGGTGGAATACGGCGTCTAACAAAATGAATGTGCATGACGGAACTCCCAGTATTGCAACCACAGCAACATGGAAGAATTTCCAAAGTGTAGTCTTGGGGTGGGTCGCAAAGCACCAGGACTTGCGATCCCAGTAGATGGGAGTTTGTAGGTGATAGAAATTATTGAAGAACCATTGGTTCAAATCGATACTACAGAGTACTAATTGAGAGGCCATTTAGTTGGTGAGAACTTAGCGACTGGAGACTGGTATTTTTATTCAAATGGCGACACTCAGCAGTTGTTCAAGATGGAGTTGGTTGTCAGAGTATACTTTGCAGGAAATAAGAGATTTAAGAGAGGTTGACGTAGATATGTACAGGAGTAAGACTTTTATTTAAAGGCTTAGATTAATGTGAGATAAACAGGATACGATGTAAAAAAAATACGCCATGTAGTTTTAATTTTTAATATGTTGCCAATAAAATATTGGCATGCATACTTAAAACGAAACAATTTAAAATAGAGAACATCAAAAAGGTAGGGAGATGGCATGACTGATATTGTTTTTAAAGAAAAGCCTCTATCATTCTTCAGCAACAGCTTTTTGAAGTTTGCTTTTCGACAAGCTTTATTTTGAGTGGTATAAAAGCCAAAGACGAACACGGTAGACAACGAATTTTTATTACAGCAGAAAATTCAGATGTTTTAAGATGCAAAACATAATCGACGATGTTTTTGGGGGAAGTACCTGGTAGAATATGAAATGTAGTAGATCTATCCTAATACCAGACCATGTGAACAAATCCCTACTTTTATCAAACTTGAGGTACTTATAAAATTCTTTTAAAGTTGTGGCACTCTTTTGCTGAAATTCAATTTCTCAAAATATTTCGTGTGTTGTTTTACTTAAAAGTACCTGTAGAAATAAAATCGTACTATGAAAAAAACAGGAAAAATACCTTAATAGTTAATTCATGGACATGTTTTTTTTACATTTTTTATTTAATTTCCTGAAGAGGAATATGCTGATAAACTTGTTGTTGTTTTACTGCATTTCAAATTTTTTGTTTCGATGGTTCCTACATCTTTGTTCTGATTTTTATAAAACTTCCATTGGAGACAAAAAGAGTGTATGTTATGTGAAAAGAATGAAAAACAATCTGTTTTCCAATATATTAGTCTCTAGTATATTAGTATATTAGTAAACAAAATGTGCATTAGATACTAGATTTCTTGCTTTCGTTATTTCTTGCTTGTCGTAGCTGCTCTTCCCTACACATAGTGGTTAGAGTTGTTTTGCAGCTTACATGAATTTGGAAAGATACATAGTTAACTACTACTAGATATAAAAATCAAGCAAACCCAGACAGTGGGGAAGGTAGGTGATGAGATGTTAG
>JAHZNE010003032.1:0-85278 GCA_027744055.1 Callyntrura sp. NNG-2020
TGCTAGGTCACCTCCAGGATAGCGACGGGTTTTCCTACTGAACTGCGGCCGCCCCAAATGTTAAAAGTAAGGAACGAACCGACAATACACACAAAATAATTTTATTATACGAGATCAGCTTATTGTTGTGTTGCATTGTCATTCTGTACTTGTAAATAAGTGTAGAATTACAACTTGTAGGACGAACGATGAAGTGTGAAGTATATGGACAATACAAGGTGTACAAGGAGATAGAGTAACGCCGTTGCAAAGCTAGTTAAAAAAACCTTTTCTCTTCCCTACATGTCTTTTGAAATACTGGTTATGCAGTGCAGTGTACACTAAAGTCAATAATTGACTTTTGTCTTATCACGAGAATTTTAGGTCGTTTTCTAACGTAAAAATAGTAGTTTCTTAATTTTTCATTACTTTCAACTTTCTCCCATAATAATTACATCGGAACTTTTAAAAGTACTTGGATTGGTACGACGCCATTTGAAATAATAATGAACAAGGAGATGCGGCTGACTGGTACCGTTCGTACAGGGCAGCATTAGTTGTTACTCAGTCAGCGCAATACATATTATAAGGGATTTTCTTTCTTTTTCGCTTACTTTCGTATCTTGCAGTTGCAACAAATTCCCTGAAAGAAACCAAACTCTACATCGAACGGATGCAGATGCATGGAAAAGGCCCCCACGCTGTGAGCAAACAAACACCGCTGCTCTCATATTAACACATCTTTCTGGTTTTCTTTGCAGCCGTCTTCCCTGACTCAATTGGCTCCCCATGTTTCTTTGCTTTACTTTCTTGTAAGAAAGTAAGTCAAACTGAAGCGGTAGAACTGACAAGAACGTAAAGGGAGAAAGCGCAATATTTGGAAAATACACAACTGAATCCAATACAACATTGTAGGATGATGAGATTCAAAAAATTGAAATATGCTCTTATTACCAGCATTTCATTTTCTATGATATTTGATCTTATGTACCATTTAATCAGAGTCTACAATGGAAAAATAATCTTACCAGTAAGAGATATGATTGGTATACATTTCGTTTCGACGTCTGATTGGTCGTATCAAGTATAGGCAATTATATACGCTAAATCGAACTTCTATAGCCATTTTTTGAAGGATTTGTGTAACGACTACAAGCGAAAACGTAACTAATGAATAAACAGTAACTATTTTTCTTACCGTCATAATAAAATGCAGAAATAATTTGAGATGATGGGTTTTTTTGTAAACGCAACAATACTTCATTTCTGCTACCATTTATTAAAAATTTCCCATTAAAAAATTAATTCTGGCATTTCAGGATAAAATATGGTCAGACGAAAAAAGTGAAGTAAAGACGTCAGTAGCTCAACTACGTTATTTTTTGTACTATGTAATCATCAGCAACAAGAAAGGATGGGAATAAACAAAAAAAAACTCAACATAATTTGTGAATTTAACTGAATGCGGGCAATTATGATAATCGCGATTGTGTTAGCGACAGACAATATTGGACTGATTGATCTATTTTCTAGTCTGTCTCCACTCAAAAGGGTTGTTTGTGTGCCTACGCGCATTTAGAATTGAAAGGAGTAAATGAAGGACTCGTCATTATTCTATTTCCATCATCCAACTTGTTAGCGACAACAATGCTGAAAGTGGGAATTCAATGGAAATGGGGTCATTTCACTAATTCACTGGATTGCTGCAATAATAACAGTAATAATAATAACTATATAATACACAATACTAATTTTTATAATCTTAGGTTAGATCCCCCAAAACCTACGCAGTTGCAGCAGTGTTGGGCATCCTTGACAGATATCATAATGAATAGAGAGGGTTTACGTGTTTCAATTTCTTATAATTAGCGATTAATTTCCATTTACTTGTCATCCATCTTACATCTCTCGAAGGAGAATGCCTGCCTACTAGTGGCCCTATCCCTTTTGTGATTTTGATTGTTATGATGAACAAGAATTATGACAATGATGATAATGACGCAGACGGAAAGAACGTGGCCAGACCCCATTTTTGGATAAAAATAGCACCGTACAGGATGATAGAAAAAAAATGGATGATTAGTTTTACAACGGTTTTTGGTTACCAGAAAGAGTAAGGCAATCTAAACTACCAATCAGATCCATTACCTTTAGCAATAACTTTTATGCCACGCACAAAGCACCACCTACAGACATAATTTAATTTAACTGGATAATTATATAATTATATACAACACATAACACGTTTTCTCCTTATTCAAGCATTATGATCCAATTAGGTTTTATGTTCATCTACTTTCAGTATTATAGTTTCTGTGAACAGGTACTTTTCATCAAGGCCTTTACAAACTTTTCACCGGAGCATAGCGGGCATTACGGCGTACACCCACTGGAAAATCATTCTGGATGCTTAATTTTGTTGTTATGTAAGATGATGTAATTGGAGGTAGCGTATGTAGAAGAAGTGTGCTTGAATAGAGAAAATCACTTCCTGTTTTCCTCTGATATAATTATCAAAGGAAGGGGAACACAACTAGCTCATTACAAAGGCTTCCATATAATTTTGCAGAATTAATATGAATGTATTAACTGGAATCGTAACAATTTTAGAAGTCTAATTGCCTAAAAGATGACGCATTTGTTTGCTCTTTGACTGTTCAAATTAAGCTAATGACTCGATTTTATTGTGCTGAAATTGGAATGACACCCACTGGAACTATACAGTAAATTTTATTGTGAATAAAACAAATTCGACTGAGGAAGACTGATCAACTTAGAACACGACAAATGATAAATTAGGGCATAGCAAATATATTAAGTAAGTACGTCTCAAAATAGAACGTTTGATAATTTGTTTTGTAAGCTTTTCAGACTTATTTTCCAAGAAGAAAGATTCCTTCGTTACTCAATGCTTTTCATTTCTCTCTTTAAAAAAAAACTTTTATCAGTAACAAACAAATTATAATCAGCATATAAATTAATGATTAGAATTGATAGATGAATCGTGGAATTACAAATTGGCAAAGTATTCAAGTACCTGAGCACATACTTAGGCTAAAAATATATTAAAGTTTGTATTAATTGGAACTCTATCCTACTGAACAACAATCAGCACGACCAAGTAGGAACATCAGTTCTTTCTTTATGTCTGTCTGTTTAAAGTGCGCGCATTAATGAGAATTTAAAAAAAGTTTTTGTCTCTTTTCATTTTAATTATGTTGCAAAATGTAAGCAAGTGGTAGCGATGTAAGCTTTGCATTACGTCTTTAGTGGAGTAGTAATAAACCGTTGTAAACGCTGTAGAGAAGGTACAATGTAGTATATTTCAAAGTTTACATTTGGTCAACTAGTCGTTGTAAAACCCTATAGAAGGCTATAGTGGTATACGTAGTATCTAATATACAAAATTTCAGCTAATTTGGGCTTGTATTTCATTTTTATCCCTTTTGTTTCCCCCGAGGGGTTGACCTTCTGTGCCCACATTTGAACTCGTCCGAGCTATTAATTCCATATATACCGATCGGTGAAAACAGTTTTTTGAAATTCGTTTTCGTTTACGAGTTATCGTGATGACGGGAGGACGGACGGAAGGGCATAACAGACGCACACAACGATTAATTAATTAACTATAAATAACCTTTTCATTCCTGTCATGAGTACCAATGATGAGCAATTTTAAATATAATATGACTTCAATTGGCAATCGGTGAAAGTTTGCAAGCCTCGGTTGACTTTATTCTGTAGATTTTTGTTTTTAAATAATTAACAACATATCACTATTTTGCGACGACGTTAACAGTTTACGTCTCATGTTGAACACCACGGCGAGCTCGTTTTCAATCTTTCGCCAAAACTTATAAACATGATCAATATTATTGCACAACAGTGCCTTGTTACCTTGTTAACAAAAGATGGTAACTGTCACCAAGAAATGCGCTCTTTAATACCAAAGCCCCCGGAACGATTACCAAATACGATATCTGTTCATTGAATGGCAACGACAGTTACGTTTTGGCACATAACACACATTTAGGAATTAGGCTGTAGGCACGTAACTGGCCTGATGCTCCTCCACTACACGCTCGGTATCAATACCAAACAAAACTGCGTACCGATTACGAATATGATCTGGATTATGTAAGTACATAATTATATTTTCGGTACTTGAAATCAACGACAACTGTAGTACTTCCCCCAAAAATACATGGCTACCAACACGGTTTTATTCAACACTTTTTCTCCGATTCGTTTCGTGCTGTAAACATCTTTATGACTTGAAAATTGCTCCTTAAAACACAGTTTATCGCTAAAATGGCATAGAGTGCGTGATAAATCAGGGAAATAGGCTTGACATATGCCATTAGCTGATTTTGCTCTTACAAGCACTACATAATATAACATATTCTACACATGCAATATGCAGTCAACATTACAAAAAATATTCATTTTATCTAATGGCTTGCGATTAGTTAAAAAGAGAACATAAGGAGTCATTAGAATATTTTTGCTTCGTCCTGACAAACCTCACCCTGAGAGCGAATCACTAGTGGTGACAATTTGACTAAAGGCGTTATATTTGTGACAAAAATTGTGACAAGAGGAAATTCTTCGTCAACGGTCGATCTAAAACAGCTCTGAGACATCAAATGACGACAAAGAGAGAGAGAGAGAGAGAGAGAGAGATGTTTCTTTGGCTTTAAATCTATTTTGTGCTACCAAAATAGAAGTTTCAGCTCGGAACAGAGAGAGAGAGAGGAAACCTATCAATACCAACCTCGCACCGCCTTTACAGCGGGAAAATGGACTTGTTGTTTTGTTGGCTTCTACGGTTACATCGTTATGTAATGATGATCAAGAATTTAGACTTAATCAAAAAACAAAGTGTAGCGCAAGATCCTTATTATCATCCTCCTCATCACCAACATCTTCTTCCCTACATTCCAATTTCCAACTTGAATTTACTTCAAAGAGTGAAAGAAACAAAAAAGCGAGGGAATGCAGAATAGTAACTACACTCGTAACTCTACGCTTTGCCAGTTTTGTGCATAGTTATTTAGATTTAATATTCTAATTTTTTTCAAAGTTGGCATAAACTGTGGGAAAAAATAAAAGGCACAACTTCGTAATTTGTCACAGAGAGAAAAAAGAAAGAAAAATACAAGCAACAACGGTGACTATCTCCGCGTGTTTTGCGACATTTTATCTATGCAACTCTGTATGTTACTATATGCACTACTGCTATTACGATATATTGTCCCTTGTTTCTAATATTTTCCTCATAACGCCGCACCGGCAGTACATTTTCCTTGTCACATCCTTCTACACGATGGAGATGATGCATGGGTCTCTTTGGATTTGAGGAGAATAAAAAAGTGTACTTTATGGTTGTGTTAGTGGTGTTGGCATCGTAGGTACGTATAAAGTTTACATCATTTTGCTTCCACAATTATAGAACAAGCGTTAGTGGAGGTGGTTGTTAGATATACGTATGCGTTGAGTTGCTGTGACGCACAACACATTGCTACTGCCACATTTTATAATTACGAGGCTGAGAGCTGGCTGAATTTTCATCTTCTCTTACAAAAGTATGACAAAACAAATGGAGCAAAACAAGAAAAGTTGCTTTTTTTCTCTCTTTCTTCCCTTTGATTATTTCGAGTACCTCCCCCTTCAATACAATGAGAGGGCGTCTTTTCACGAATGGAGCGAAATGTGAAAAGGCTGTTTAGATGGGAGAGTGTAGAACCGTGAGGGCACGAATTTTGCTACCTGCTATTTTTATTTTAATTATATCATATGTATTATATGGTTTGAGCCGGTATATAGCGGACGTAAACTTTTTGTATGTAGACACCATAATAAGTCTGACTCTCGAGCGTTTGACGCAGTATGTCGGATATAAAACCGAATTTTTTAATCCTGTTTTCACCAGCCAATAGCCAATTTCCCTTTTTATGTAAAGTAATTACAAGTTGGTAACAAATCTGCAGTTACAATAGACATCATTTTAAATTACTTGTCATTTTATGCGGTGTGGTTTTTATTTAACGAAGGAAGGTGGAAATGATTAAAGTTGAAGTGAAACGATATTACAAATGGGTGGTTATTGTGGTACGTGTGGAAGAGAAACAGTTACGCAAAAAGAGATTTATTTGTAAAACGATGCGGTGGGCGCCGGACCGCTTGTCGCCACTTTTTCATTTCCTTGTCATCTCACTACATGGACGTTAATGACGAAATAATTGCAAAATAAAAAGATCTGTAGTCCCACTGTTTTTGGAATTGGATAATTCGGATTGTCCATCATATTCTTTACAGAAAATGTATCTCGCTAAGTTGTAAGTGGGGAGAATGTTTAAAACTATTGTCGAATGAAATGAGATATATGATACAAAAAGCAGCGTCAATTTTTAAATTTTGAACATGATAAATAGTGAACTTACAATTTCCAGGTTTATATTAACCTACCTAACCTACCTTCTTCCTCTTGCAAGAATAATGTGTAGTAAAAGAGAATTTGAAGAACACAAAAATTCCAACCTGTTGAAAAATAATGGCAAACTACAAAAAGATACCCTGCGTGCAACTTCATCATGCTGGAAGCATAGCTCGTTTTGTGTATTGTTTAATGCGAAATAGTTTGATCCTACTACATAATACACTCAATTCTCCTTAAAAACTAATAGATAAGAGGTGTACCATCATAAAGAAAGTCTTCGAAAAGCAAGTACTTTTCAAGAACAGCATCAAACCAAGACAACCCTGAATCCAGATTTGTTTAAATCTTACAAATTACTGCTGTCCTTATTTGCAGAATAAATCATTCCTGTTTACAACACGACAGCAGTTGAACTGAGAACCCCATACTAGTATCAGAAGAAAATGAAAAGTTAAAATAATTAAACATTAAAATCAATTTGTATTAGAAAATCTGTGGAGTAAAATCCCTGTAGGCAATCCCCTGTACATGAGTGAGTTATTGACTACTGCTGCTGTGACAAGTAAAAGCAGGATACTTTTCCAAACGACTACACCGTGTTGACTCGGAAAAAATTGTTTTGAAAAATGTATTTAAAATAACGCTGTCTCATAAGTAATCATAGCACATCAACTTACAGTTTTGGCTAGCGCACTACTATCTCCTATATGCGACCGACCATAGCGTTTAGAAACTGCTTTCTACTCCTGCTAACTATGGAAATCAATATTTGTACAGAAAAAGTCTTCCCTCTTTTCTCTGTAATCCTCTACTGTGCTCATAGGAAGGATATCGTCGTGGCATTGTTTTATTTTCAATCTGTCAGTGTCAGCCGCAAAAGCGTCAAATTTATTTGAAATATAATCAACTGTTTTCCTAGTCTTACTCAATTCAGGAGCAGACACTAATGATGTGTTGGTATTGTACCACCGCAGAAGAGAGCAGCGGAAGCTGTTAATACATAGGAAATGGACTCTTCACACATTTTGGCACTCTAGAGAAGCTACAGTTGACAAAGTAAAGAGAAATTAAACTTTGTGGTATTTTCAACTTGTTAGTAGAGCAAAGTGAAGAGTTTTCTCCCATTTCCTGGGAGCACACAGCACAGTTGACTGCATGATGATTTGACCACCTACGAAATTTTACAATTGAATGAAACGGGGTAGCAGGATCGCCTGCACGATCCCGTGTAATAATTGCATTAGGCGGAAGTAGCGGAATTAACTAACTGACAATAAAGATAATAACTTATAACCGCATAGCTCATTAGCGATGTATTTGGATTGCGAAGGAGATATGTGAAAAATAAAGGGAAAATCCTGTTAGGACCAAGCCAACTGTTAAAATTCTGTTTACCAAGGGATATTTCCCCCAAAAAATTACTTCTGGTTGAGAATGTTGCAATTGAGGCATGAATTCATAAATCTATGATCATTTAAATATAAATATCAGAGTCACCCATGAAAATAAACGGGCTTCAACATATAAAGCGGAGAATGTATAATATGTGGCCTCGAAATAGACGAATTGCTACTCTGTACTTATGAAACAACAATAAAATAGAGTGATTGCGATTTTTTTCGCAGAAAGAGACTAACGAATAATGAAACACGAAAACCACCAGTGAAAAAATAAAAAAAAAACGGAAAAAGTAAATTAAGCTATCTCCCTTAGTTTAGATTTTATACTCGCCTTTTAGTGCTCACGTCACGGCATGCCACCAACACTGGTTAAGCTTTTATTTATAACTATAACTGATGAAGCCAGGAATGAAAAAAAACTCGACAAGTGTTACATTACATATATATCCGTTGTACTCCTCCTATTGATTTTTTTTTTCATTTTTATGCTTTGTAGTTTTTGTCTGTGAACCAATGAGTGTGTGCCGTCTGTAGATTTTCAAGTGTATTCTGACATGCCTTGATTTTGTCCCTTTGTATAGATTCGTAAAAAAATTCCTACTCATTATCATCATGATCATCACCACCGTCATCATCATCATCTTCTTCTTCATCATCCTCACCACCATACCACCATCGCAAGTCGCCACAAAATAGAACTTGATGTGAAAGCTTAAAAATAAATATAAACAAATGGATGACAATATAGAAAATAACTCAAGTGTGAATGAATTTTGTTCGATTTGTTAGCACCACCGTCCAACGAGCGAAATAAGTAAACCACCAACAAACTCTATTCACCATTTCCCCCTATTACTGCTCCTACCACTAATATTGCCTTTTACAACAACTGTCTACTACTCACTAGTTGTAAATAAATAAATATCTACATTCCACTTGTTTTCTCTTTCTTGTCTTGTTTTCAATTGTTTTGTAAATGGAACGACAACCAAGAGAAAAAAAATACCGACGGCACCATTATCTTCCTCATCATCTACTATTTCTTCTTCTCCTTCATTCTATCTCGAGTCCTGACTCCTCTTCCTGCCACACTTGACTTAATCATAGTGCTGTGCCAATGCCAGAGTCACTATATTTATATCTGCTTTACAGAAACATGTATCGGCCCATTTTTTATTCAGAAAAAACCCTTGTGTTTTATATATGTATACATTTTATTTATACATCTCATTCCCTGTCCGTCTGTCTTTTTTGAAACGTCACAATTCCTACAGTAAAGGACACCAATACTAAAAATTATGTGCCTGTGCTATTGGTGGAGTGGTGATGAAAGAAGTAAAAAGAAGAATAGCAAAATGATCAGAATTTCGCAGTTCACCGGGGAAAAGGGGAATGAATACCCAAAATACCAATACGTACGTTACTCGTCTCTTGCATATCCCATCTTACAATAACACTATGGGGAACAGACAAATGAACGTGCTCAAGTATCAAGAGGAAAAAACCGTCAAGTAAAAATAAGAAGGAGCTCTGATGCATGCCATCCCTAACACAAGTTTAAACAAAGTTATCGTCGTCAACAGCCATATCTCTCTAGTATTGGTCTTCTATGTAACCACAGTGATATGGGGAGAGGCGGATGAAAGGAAGCAGTAAAAAGTTTTCTTTGCAATAATAAAAATAATATAAAAAAATATAAAATAATCATGTCAATAAGACCAACAATAACGGGTCAACACGACTTTTCCTTCTGCCTTGTGTGTGTGTGTGTATGCTTTGTTTGCTGGCCTGTTTACTTAATACCTTATCCATTTGGTGCTCTTTCCTAAATCCCATAACCTAACCACGCAACAGTACTTTTCACACAAGACACACAGAGATACCGAGGCAGAGGAAGGCACAGAGCGAGAGAATGAGGTAGCGGCTAAATGTAGCGTATCCAGCTATTTTTCAAATAAATAAATCTGTTCTGCACGATTTTGAGAAAAAGAGAGGACACATGGAATAAAAAGGAAGGTATAGGCGTCAGTAATAAAAAAAATAATATTATACGAGTGCCTACTACTATAGTTAGGTATTTATTTATATGCTACTTGTTGTAACGAATGCCGAGTGGAATAAAATCCATTTGATGTATAAGTATGAACACCCTTCCCCCCCAAAAAAAAATTTCCACTTCACTTTGTTCCTTCTGCTACGTGTATTAAATGCACAATATGGTTACCGTTATTGGGATGATGATTATTTTTTGCTTTACCCATACCCGCCTTTAGACAGGAAAAGTTGATGATAAATTTGCGCGTACATTAATATGCCACTGGAGTGTGCTAGTCTTGTAGATGTAACGCTCATTACTACGGCAATTTAAGCAATTTCGTAAATAAATTGAATGTGGAAATACTATTATAGAAAATATGTGTAGTAAACGAGTTGCCGTGATTTGTCTTCATTGTTGTTACTATAAAAAGCAGTTTTGGGTATATGCTTGTGCCAGGGAGCGTTATTTAAATTTTTCATAAATCATAAATGAGGGGGGTGGTAACGGCTGATTGACGGTACATCCTTTACTGTATATAGTAAATTGTGTCTTACCTTAACTATCTTACGATTGAACACAGGTTAAATTCTCCAGCTTCAAGAGACCATAAAATGAGCTTTATTCCTGGCTACACGAAGTTAATTTTAGTCCAGGCGTAAACCTTCATCGGAACAAAATGTTTCCTCAGAAACCCACCCACCATCAGTAGAAAGTTGCCTAGTAGTATTTTCTTTCACAAAGAGATTTCGTTCGGAGGACAGTAGTTTAAATTTATTGTCTGCAACTTTGAAGTTTGAATTTAACGACTACAAAGGAGTTTTGCCTGGTGTGCTCCTCTGTTGACATGTATAAAAATATAAAAGACGTGCTGTTTTTTGAAGTAAGTAAAATTCCCTCACGCAAAGCTAGACATACATCACGTTGTTTTTGCGTTATTAGATTATGTGACACCTTTCACAAAGCACATAGGAAATAAAAATAACAACCACCGGCATACCCACACACCAGCAACCATTGCCTCCACTTCATTTACAGTGTACAATTACGAGGACACAGCAAATTTTCATCACCGCACCACGTCTAACCTAGGAACACACACACACCGTACTCCCAACGACCTAAAAGGCAGTGAAGGGAAAGAATTTATGATGTATTATGTCTCAGCTACTTTTCCAGTAGTAATATAATACAACTCTCTGTCGTTGTCGTCTTGGTCGACTCGCTCACACTCACTAACAATCAGTCAGTCAATCAATGCAAATTTTCTACTTTTATGCAGTGTGGTAGTATTAGGCTTCCCCTTCGTTACTCTAACGTTTATATATAATTTGCCGGCAGATATGTCCTTAAAAATAGAAGAGCTGAAAGGCAAATCATATTTTTCTCTTATTTTCTCCGACCTCCGTCGTCCTCCATGTTCGACGTGCAGGAACGCTTACGAAGTTTTTATGTGTATTTTTAGGGAACAAAATTGAAGACGGGAAAGGAAAATTTGGTTGAGCGGCAGGCAGAGTAAACTTTTTTTTCTCTCTTGTTTTCACACTTGAGTGATTTTGATCGATAAGGTGATTCAGTTATCCGCTTTCCCTTCTTTCTTTCTTATACGTAATGCTCTGCTCGCTGCTATTGTTAATACTATTATTTTTTGTTTATATTTATAATTTATATTACTATTAGCATAAAGTATTTAACTTGTCTCTGAGAATGTCGTTTGTGTCACACCAGAAGAATGTGCTCATTCGAGGGAAAAATGTCGTTTTTTCGCTGATAGTTTTTAATAAGAGGAGGTATGACATTAAATACATAAGAGTCGATTTTTCCATAACAGGAATACTTCACGGAACATGTTTTTGGCTGCTTCTTTCACCCATTAAAGCAACCTTCACTATCGCATCGCATATGGCGGCAGCGGCACAACCACCATAAGAACAGCATTAAAAAAGGGCTAACAACAGATGTAGTAACAATTGTAGCATTTGCAACAGCCCCAGCAAGAATCCCACCTACTCATCTTTTTTCAACTCCAGAGAGTCCTTAACAACATCTGACATTCACACTAAACAAACATCACCGACAATGACATCGTTCTGCCATGTCACTTGCACCATTATCATATTTTCCATTTGCATATATGAGACATATAAAGACAATAATATGCCATCTTCAAGAGAGACAGTGTGGTCCACACACAATAAATGTTGCTTACTCCTTCATCTATTCCTGTTCTCTTTTTGTCGCGGTGGTGGTGCCCAGACAAAATCTTACGTCCTTACTTCCCCTATTCTACCACCGTCTTGAGTACGTCTAAAAACTCCGGAGTAGTAGCGACGTCACAGCACTCACTAAAGGGAGGAAAGTTTTACTTTTTACTTTGTTCCGTATTTTCTCTGCTCAACTTTCTTACTCTCGTCTTCATCTTCTTAGTCTACTCGTACGTCTTAGTTAATATCTTGCGTCGTTACTATCACAGTTTCCCCGTCGTTTCTTTTAGAACAACAAGTACCTCTAAAGTGTACGGCAGCTGGCAAAATATCCCCCAATCGAAGAAACAATCTCTTCCTCGCCTCTCTTCTGAGATGAGAGAGAAAACGTGTTTTCCTACGATGATTACGAGAGAAATGATGCATTACCTGAGCAGAGAAAATTTTCTCATCACTAGTTATAATCCGAGGCTTCATCCAGGACGTGCTCCTGTTTTTGCTACGCTCAGACGTTTACAGTTCCCTCTTCAATGTGACAATAGCTGTTATTATCACAACTATGACGGTATAAAGAATTGAACTGGATGAATGATAGTGTCAGAGCTGCTGATGATGATATCAAGTTCTCTTATACAATACGGAGAAAAATCTTAATAATGGCAATAGCCGGGTGGTTATAGGAGACTAGGAAAGTGAGTCATTTAATATTTAATTGTCCTTGACGATAATGATGATGAAGCCGAGGATACGAAAAGGAATACTGTAACGTTGATCCATGGGCGCGAACAATCTACCACCACCCACAAATTGTTTTGTCATCGGCGTTCTTCAAGCCCCATGATAAGTTTTACCGGCAGCATGAAATGAGCACCGTTTGAGGGAAATTGTAAGATATGTAATACATTTGTCGTCAATTAGTGGCATGGCATCATCAAAGATACATAGAAGTCCGATCCGAGCACGATTCACCTCCACCATTTGTCCCTATTTTCCCCAAAGAAATCGTCCACAACAGTGCATTAGCTACCCCACTGCAGAAAGCCAGTGTGGAACACGGCTACCAGAACGCCCACCAACAGCAGCAGCAGCAGCAGTGGTAGCAGTATCAGCAGCCCACCTCGGTAGCAAAATTTCTTGGTGGAGAACGGAAAGGAGAAGAACAAGTACCTATGGACACTTTCACGTTTCCCCAAGACAATTTAACAGGTTGCTTTTTTACGAGGAAATATCCACTCTCCGCACTTACTTCAATCTTGCCACTTTATCACTTCGCAAATATACAATAACTTGACAGCTATTTGGGTGCGAGCAGAAGGTTTCTTTTTTTGAGTGAACGTGAGTGTATAAATGACGGGGATGAAAGCAAAATAAATAAAGAAGGCGAACAGGGAACTGGAGCTACTGGCAACTAGTACATCTTGTCTACCTCAATAACTGTCTATTTTCTGGGGGGTTGTTTCAATTATAGGTTTAACTTACTAATCGGATGACTGATTTTACGCTTAAATTGTGTATTACTATAACGACGATTGTAACGATGATGAGAGTGATGACGAGAAATGAAAATAAAAATGTGTTGGTGATGCTCTCATGTAATTCGTGCTGCTCACAGGTTCGTAGCGGAATCGCGACTAGGACGCTACAATTTTTTTTCTCAGGATGCTTCATATACACACACACTCACACTCACATTTATTCACCTTCGTTTCTGTACATTTCCAATATTGCATTGCATAGTATTGCATACTCCACAGTTTTCTGTGTAGATAGCTTGATGATAACTAGATAGACTCTTTTCTCTCACTCAAGCACTCCCTCCGCGAGAAAAGGAACGGTCGAGGTGGTATGTGTACTGTGTACTGCACACAAGTAGTGTAAAAGTAGTTTTAGTGTGTGGGATGCCGTGTTGTAGCGTTGAGAGTGCCTTATTATTTTGCTCTGCAAAAATTGTAAGCTTGGCAGGCAAATAGAGAGAGAGAGAGAGAAGAGAGAATGCTAAACTCAAAGTAAAAGCAGCAAAAACGGTGACGAGACAAGAGAGGATGGTAAAGATGCAAAAAAGTCCACACACACCAAAACCATCAAACTCAAGAGAAGCCAAGCCAAAACCACCATATTCACAGCAATGCCAGCAAAATAGATAGACACACACACATACACACACACTTTTAGAAAAAGAGCCAGCAAAAGACGGCAAGCAGGCAGGCAAGGAAACAATAATATTATAGCTTTTCTCGGTTAAAAGAAGAGAGTTCTCAGGAGCAGCAGTGGCAAATGCTCTGGTAGAGCTGAGTAGCAACAGCGGCGAAAAAGAAGAAACGCAAGGAAACTTACATTTTTCCCATCATTTTCTTATTTTTGCTTCTGTATGTGCGTGTGTGCTAATACGACTCACATGCTCCTACAGTTTTTCCCCGTGCACAACGCGCGCACACACACACATACACACATACACACATACAGGAAATAATGTGTAGAGAGAGAGAGCGAAAGGGGAAAATCGCAGTGGTAGTATTGGCTTGCTTCTTTTTTCTCACATGGCAATAATAATGGCAAATGCGGCATATTGGCAGTTTTTCTCGCTCGCTCTTTTTCTCTCTGTGCCTCTCTCTCTCTAGCTCTGGTTTTCTGAGTGACTGTCACATTCGCTCTAGCTCTGTCACTGCGTTCAAGGTGCAGGCATGCATGCACAGGGACAAATGACTCATGTATACGTGCATGCACTAATATATAGGATTCTTTTTTACTGTATCTTTCAGAGCGACATATTTTAGATGATATACATAAGCACAATTGCTACTACTATCAACTGTATGCTGCTGCTACAACAGGCATTTTATTGAATCACTGCGACTGCTTCTCAATTTTATTTTTGTAGCATGAATTATAAAAGCAATAAGTAATAAAGAGAAATAGTAGGAGAAATAAAAAATTAGGTAAAGTGTGGCATGATACAAGATCTGAGAAAAGTATGTTACCATCAAGTCGTAAGATTACAACAATTATGCTATAGCTCTATTTACTCTCCCCCCTCTCTCTCTCTTCCTGTGATCATTAAACAGATCTCTTTAAACATGTAAATTTATTATTTATCGTCCTCGGCAGTAAACCCCCTGTCTCATGTACTTTTGATTCCATGATCTGATCTGGTTAACGACAGTAGTCGTCCTATCGTGCCCGTTTCTTTTTGAACTTTGGTCTATGCCACAACCATGTAGTAGTCAATAATGCTGACTTATCATAGAAGCTACATTTCCCAGTCTCATAGAAGTTGTTTCATTCCGATTCTAAAATATGCCTAAACGTTTATTATAACTTGCCAACGTTCGTCTGCAGGTCTATCTCATTGCAGGGAAAAAAAGTTTGAAATAAGTTGGTTAAAATAAATTTTAAATTAAAAAATGTCAAACACACTGGGAAAGAAATTAGAAAAGTATGTTCGACAGAGTGTTTTAAAATGTTCCTTTTTCGATGATTATGGTCCAGCTCTATTATAACGAAACATGTAGTTATGATGCAACCTTTAACTGACGCCCACTACTACAGAATGTGATGCGTTATAGGAGTAGTAGTAGTATATATGATCACTATTATGACTTGTTTGCACTTGTGACAGTACTAAAACCAAGCTAACCAAATATTTTTCTTGTTGCCGTGCATTAAAAAGTTTTTTAGCCCTCCCGGAGCTCGTAAAAATGAACTCCCAGAACTACTTCTTTACTCCGCTTGTTTGTGACTTTTTAATCATATTTTTATGCATGCAGTATGCTTGTTTGTTTAACAACATTGTGCATGCACTCTTGTTGTGTGTGTCGTGTGTGCATAGTTTTGTAATATTAGAATTCGTATATATAGTATGGGCTTAGCCCAACACTATATAGCCCTACTCCCGGAGTATCACGTGCGTTATGACAGTATATTCCTTCGTCGGTACTAAAATGACAATCTCCGTCCCCCTTGTCCCTATCCCGATATCCTCCTCTTCAATATCTGGAAGGACAATAACAGCGTTAATAAAACTATTAACAACAAACAACAACATAATAACAACACAAACTTACGGTAACAGTGGAACAAGCTTATAATAACAATTGCCACCATCAGGATGATTGTACCAGCTTCAGGAACTGAAATAATAATAAAATTGAAGCGAAACAAAAAAGGCAAAAAAACAAGAAAAATAAGAGAAAAGAAAGTTTATTTTCCAATTTTATCATTATTGCATCACAGAGACGACAATCAGCGCTGAATATTACGTTACAAATTGTCTCCTATAACCCCTAGCACTCCTCTGCACTCATTCACAATGTCGTAGTTTTTGCCGCCATTTCGCTTAAAATTCCTGCCGATTCGTAAAAGGATCTTGATAATATACAAGGAAATGGGCGTACTTATTCTGTTATCACTGCTGTAGCCCCGCTGTTAGCGTTACTATTGTTACCCATACGTATGGTAATGATGACATGACAAGACAACGTTACTTACAAACGAAGATAACAGTAATTGATAAGATTCCACAAGGTATCAGATTCAGGTGGTAAAAAGTATTTTCTCGCTAGTCTTCATGCTTTTTCCTGTGTCAAATAGTAACGCAAATTTGTACATCCTTGAATGGCATTTAGCGAATATGTGTATTCTTATATAAGATTCCACAGCTTTTGTAATGGTATAAGACCATAGATGTTTTGCGTCAGCTAAATCTCATTTCCATTTTCATCATTTTATAAGGAAAATATTTCCTCTCGTTTAGCCGCGTGTAACCCTCTAATTAAGTATTTTGACGTGCCATCATCATGAAAATGTTGAAGAGTACCACGACAGCCAAGCAATGTAAGTAAAACAAAACGTAACTTCAAAGGGGTAACAATACTTTACGTATACGAAAATTACAGCTACAGCATTTCAAAATGAGAAAATGGTACGTTGGTGGCACACGTAGTGTGTGCGAACATGTTTTCTAAGAGGTTGTAGCGAGTGTAGTTTTCGCTGTGAAAAGGCTCAAGTTACATCTTGGCGTTGTGTCTATTTGGACAGTTTATAAATGTATTTCGCGTAGTCTCGTATAGACACCTGATTCTTTATCTCGTTTCGAGTAAAGTGCAAGCGTTGGGAATAGTGGGAATTGAGCTTTGTCAGATTTATCCTATTTCAAATTACATTTACTCAGATTTAGGTAAATTAGATTTCATTAAATTAAAACTGATTGTGTGCAAAAGGTCAGAATGTGAGCGCACTCATTTCGTAATGTAATTAATACAACAAATATATTCATTTTGTTTATTTTTGAATGTTCGGTCAATTTTGGTGAAAGCGACTTATATTGCGAAATGTAAGTAGTCATGAGGTTCGTCCTTGGCTGTGTTTGAGATTGCAGTTTATATTTGTTATAGGGCTATATATAAAGCTTAGATTCAAAAATCCTTTCGGTTTCGACGTAGTGAACTCATTTTTTGATATGGAGCCATATCGTGCTGTATGCGGTAAACCATTTTTTTGCATAGTGACTCGTGATGGTAGTAGTAGTAGTGGGTGAGAGGAAATGTAAGAAGGAATTGAATTTCGCATCTGCTCAATCTTACTATCCCAAAATCCCATTTGGAATTCGAAAAGTATTTATTTTTTATTCATATAAATAAGCAATATTGTTTCAACAGAAGCAAATTTGGACTCATTTGATATGCATATACACTGCGTCATAACGGAAAGAAATAATTAATTAACGGAATCAAAGAAAGAAGTGATGCGGGAAATATTAAACAGATATCGTTCATGACATCTGAAAAGGGTATCTGACAAGGTGATTGCCCCTGTATTTGTTTCAAGGCAAGAATAGTAACGGAAATTAGCATTAAAAATTTCATATATTTGATGTTGCGTATTATTTTTTCCTGTATCCTTTTTTCTTTGAATTATTTTACTATGTATATGTTTCGTTCGTTATGATTGGAGTTACGCCTGGGCGTTAAGTAGGAGATATATTAATGGAAGGTTTTGATTCTGGACACTTCATTAGAGAACGTTAAACCTGTAATCACTCATGCATGAAATCAAGAAGCGATTTCGTTGGAACACTTTGTTAAATGTCGTTTAACTTGAGAACACGCCATTGGGTGGCACTTTACTTGGGAGTACTCGCTTAGAGAATTTTGTTTGTAGCGTTGCGTTGTTAGGATAGGAGGTATTAGGCTTAGAAGGAATCCAGTATGCTTGAAAATGCTTCGATGTCCAGACTTCCGCTCGTTCATGTGACTATTACGCATTACCTTTTAAATTACCTTACAATTGCATTAGTTGAACAAATTCATTCCCCAAGAGCCACGCTTACCAGGGTTAGTATTACTAGTGTAATATACCTAATTTACGTTTATTGTATCTTTGTCTGATGCATTATTGGTCACTACTGCTATTTGTGTCTTTTATTTGCTTTAGGCCAAATTATTTTTTAAATCGAAAAATCATTCGTCTATGATGTATCAGAAAGGTTGCAGCTATTTTATGTCGTGAGTTCTGCCGACAGTAGATCGATTGGCTAAATTTGATCAAGGTTTTACTTCCAACAGAATAGATAAAATACAATAAACGTCGTTGAGTACGTGTCGTCTTCAGCATCACCACAAGCGAACGGACCGCACAACAAACAGTAAGCCACATGAGCAATGTAAGTAAACTGTAAAAATAACGCTGCTGGACATCAACGGTCAAGAAAGGATTCATGAAGTTATAGGACATACACTCTTGGAAAAAATTATGTCAAACATTGTATGGTGAAAACAATACATGCTCTACGTTGGGTACACATTGTTTCTTAACATTTGTTTTTAAAGACTAACAACATCCTAGCATAATTATGAGGGAAAAGTTCCAGAAGGAAATCTCCTATATTTGAAATGTGGGCATTTTTTCACTTTCTCATAGTAGACATGCAGTAAGCGGAAAAAATTAAGCCAATTATAAAATCGATTGATTTTTATTTAAAAAAAAAGAGCACATAATTGTGCAAAAAGTTAAAAATTTTGATTGTATTAACACTTGTATGATTTTTATGTACAAAAGTTAATATTTCAAGCTTGTTCAACTGACCTGGAATTTTGTACATATGTCCCGGACACGTCTTCCCAAAAAATGTTTTAACTAGGAACTGTTTATCTTGGTTCCTCAAAAGGTCTATGACATTAAATCGGATTCTGGGGATTTATTAATAGGTCATTTAAGAATAGTTTATGTCACATTTTTTCCGTCACTCACTTTTCCCTTTGCCTTTTATTATTGCAAAATCAAATATTAAAAATGTTAAGCGTACCCACAACAGGTAAATGTGTTTCCAGCATAAACTGATTGACTTATTTTTCCACGACTGTACATTACTATACCGCAACAGTACATCTATACACATACATGTATACTTTTCTCTATGCTCATTCATAACGGGTACAGGTGGAAAAGTAGAACATTTTGTCGTTTGGAAATAAAACTGTGGAAATTGTAAATACCGAAACGCTTGAGTTTCTTTGAAGGCAACTAATTAAAACGATTAAAAGATTTCTCTGACATATTTGGTTGTTGTGGCACGGCTTTATGAGAGCCTTAGTTGTTCTTTCGCTTACTTCGGCTCTCTCACGTAGCAAGCAAGACAAGCTATTATTATTTTCACCAAACATATTCTCCACAACATCATCGGACTGCAAGAATCCTCCCTTGTCCCTGAACGGTGATGTGTTGGCTTGGTTTTACTTGTTAGTTGGTTGGCGGTAGTACTATTCGGTTAGCTAGCGGTTATGTACGGTAGCAACGCTTTCAAACCAAACTCCTCTCACTGGCTTGATCTGCCACACGCTGAAAGCCGTACACAACCTGAAAGAAGACAGGCACCGTTTTCTTCCTTTCGGCGTAGTCGATAATAATACAAGCCCCACTTCAATTCTTCTGCCATAGTGATTTTCTTTCTTGGATTTTTCCGAAAATTAACTAACTCTTCCACTCTTCCCATTCTCCGTCGTGACCGTCCTCTAACAAACTGAAATCTCTAATTTGTTACGTTCCGGTGAGGATATGTAAGTGTAAAAGTATCACATACATGTATATAACAGGTGTGCCTTTTCGTTTCATAACGCGTTATCTGCTCCCCGCTTATCTACTGCCGTTGCCGAATTTCCCAGGAAGCAATGAAAGCACAAAGCGGAGAAAAGTCGGGAGGAAAGCAGGAGAAGAAAAGGAGCTCTGCTACAACATGAAAATAATAATTGTACCGCTCTGAACTGCATGTTTTGTCTTGCGTCACGTCACTTCTCATTTACAACAAACTCGTAATGAACATTGTAATGGAAGAAAGTGAGCTGAGACTCTTATACAAACTGCATCAGACACATACAGGGTATAACAGTAAACATAACTGCTGGAGGGTAGCTTTGAATTCAAGAGAAAAGACGGCAATGATGATGATGAGGCGGAAAATGAGTGTGTGATGATGAGAGAAGGGGGAGGGAAACTGAAAGATACATAAACTTCCTTACCACCACTAACTTCAGCCCGCCACAACAACATCACTATCGGCTAAATGTTGGCGCAACTGTGTTACTTACTTACAAGACGATATACCTCACTGGCATGACTGGTTGCCACTATTACTAGCATATCCAGAAGGGAATTAAAATCATTCCAAGTTCAAACTCATTTTATTTCCTCTCAGCTCACACATCAATCTACAAACCAAACAACTGCTTATTTACTCAAATAAAATACATTATCCCAGGTACTCACTCGCATTAATATTAAGGAAGGGACTATGATGCCATTACCGTCACGTACGTACAGTCATTCAACCAATGAAAGTGTCTACTCTCTTTTCACTCTGGAGAATCTCGACAAAATGGAATACACACATTTCTCTCCCTATCAAAATCACATTATTTGGTTATTTGCCGGTGTAACTGATTCAATTCCAGAGGAACCAGGTATGATTGTACTTGTCTCGAATTGAATTGTGGAAATTTTCACCAATTTTACCCTGCCGTAGGCCGCCTTTACATAAAAATTATCAGAAATAAAATACATTTATTACTTCTACTTTTACAACTATCGAGATATTTCCGCGGTAGACGATCCAATTTGAAGCCACAGTAGTTAGTAGCTGTCTTATAGTTGCCGCCTTCGGTGAGCAAATGATAAATATAAGGGACGGTGATGCGGGAAAAAATGGATTACAATAAAATATACCCGGTGTTCGGCTTCGAGGACAATATAATTTATCAGTGAACGTCATGCTGAAATTTGAAAATATTAACCCACCCCACATATCGATTCCCTCCCTGCGCAACGTTCCTTCGAACTAGTAAACCAGTTGCACAAACACACAAAATTTCGTCACGTTTGTTTTGATTAATGACTTCATTGTAATAAATATTGCATCTCCGTAACTAACCATACCTTTGCTGTTGTAACGAACTTAAAAACACGACGTCCTGTTAGGACGAAATGTAAATTTTGAAATCTTTATTACTACAGCAGTTTATAGGAATAAAACGAAGAGACAAAAGCTGGAGCGTGTGCTTCGTTAGTAGCCATTAGTCTATGCATTGACTTGTACGTATAAATATAAATGTTTGGAGAAGATGAAGGCGTGTTTGAAGCTATGTTCTTAAGCATTATAACCTAGGACCAATTTGTATAAGCATACCAATACCATGTGTGTCTATACAGATAGAGTTTTCACAGCCTCGACTCAACTAGCGAGCTCTTGTTACTTCACCTACTTAAGCACACTTCACCACCTGCCCGCGTAATAAAAAAGAGAATGGAAGGTGTACGTTTTTGGTTTCCTCGCTTTGAAAAGACAGAATGAGAGAAAGAGAGAGAGAGAGCAAAGGAGAAAATCTTTCTGATACATTTACAGATTTACGTACTTCTCCTACTTTCCTGATCATTCTTTTTTGCCACTCTTGTGCAACAAAATGCATGAGACTCGCGTATTTCTAGCATCAATAGGTTGGAAGTGGTCGGTAGCATTAATGAAAAGTAAAGCTGGATAAAAAACTGTGAATTCCTCTTGTTGCATTGTCTCACACTGCCTTACATCCCCCTTTTCCCCAAGAGCAAGTCAAAACGGTGAGTGAGTGAAGAAAAGATTAAATTTGCTCATTCATTCTTTGTGTCATCAACATCTCCATACAATGACGTGATGTAGTTGTTGCGTTATGCGATCCGGGTTACTTTTCCAAGTCCAAGTACATTGCTACACAAGAAGATCTCTCTGAAAAAAAACGTTTTTATGACGGCGAGATCGATGGATCTTCATCTCTTTACCTTTTCCTTGTACAAAAATGTTTTAAAATAGAATTCGATCATGGAGTCGGTGGCAATCACTGCTGACACAGAGAGATGTCTATTTTTATCCATATTTAAATTTCTCCATACGCACGGGAAATGAGCATCCAAAAATAGTACTTATGCAGGAAATGGAAGTAGTCGTCTCGTATGTATGTACCAGCAAAGTTAAGAGTAATTTTTGCGAATTTTCAGACATCTCTCTACCTCTTTTTTTGACGCTTGAGGCAATAAAGGAACAAAATAATAATGGTGGGTTTTTCCACTCTCTGTTATTCCTTCTATGAATACTTGCATTGTCCGTCTTTTAGAGAAACTTACAAGTACATGCGCAGTGTGGTAACTGATTAAACATCAAATCTTTTAATACGACTTTAATTTTTACAATTAAAAAATAAACAAAGCAAAGTGTTTTCATTTTATCATCTGTAATCGTGCTTTTACACTTAAAAGCAACACTTAAGTATACAGCTATTTCATGTTGTATTTATGGGCTTAAAAAATTTCACATGTATTTGGATTCCATAACAAATAGCAATTAATTTTGCATTTACAGTCTACAAACGTTTCTAATTCAAAGTGAAATTAAAATTTCGTTATTTCTTCCAATTAAACTCAAGAACGTAGAGTGTTCATAGAAAATAATGTTTCATTCAAATAAATTTATCAGAAATACAATTGTAACTGCGTCGTCCACCGACTTTTCTATCGTTTTGAATCATTTTGAAGGAAAAAAAACATCATTACAAATTTTACTATATAAATATAAAATTTTAAAGTGCCTTTTTCATTTGATTACACATTTTCATTTTACACTTTGGTTCTACTTGTATACATTTTCGGTCGCACACTTCATTCTGATGATGATTAAGAATAGCGGTGCTGAAGTACGTAACTGTAACTCATCTAAGGCGGCCTCTTAAGACAAAACTACTCCAGCGGAGAAAGCAGTAAACAAATAAATATCTACCTACTCATAATAAAATAAAGCACTGCTACCAGGGTGTTTTGGCGACTCAAGTCCACTAAGGTACTTGTGCAATCCCAAGAAAATAAGCTCTTTATGTTTTTCAGGGACAAGAACTGCTTGTGTCTGTTTGTTTTAAAAAGCTAAAACTGAAATACATTAACGGTGAAAGTACTTCTAACCTAGTCTCTGCAACAAGATGATGATGTTTACATGCATGTATCTATCTACGTATTCACTTTCTCCTTCACATTTCGGTATACAATTTTTTTCTATTAGTAATCATCGCTTGGTTTGGGTTTTAAGGGGGTTGCGTCCTACTTCAACGGAGATGCATGCTATCTCTTTCCTTCGTGTTACTGCATAGGGAAAATGCAAGCAAGTAGGAAATACAGAACTGCAAACATCGTCCTAGGGTTATATCAACGAGGCTTTTACAGTGAAAGCCCAGTAAACATGCACGGTTGAAGGACGGTAAACAAATACACAGATAGTCCTCCTGGTAGCTTCCATTGCCAAAAGAGGATCATGTTGGACCAACGTTTTGTACTCCTGTTGCAGTATTTCGTTAGTTGATTTTCTAATTTTCGTTTCTTTCTTGTAAAGATGGGAAAACTACTAGAGATGGTGAAGTACTCATTTTGTTCACGGTTTCAAGGAGGGTTGCTTCCAGCGAACAATATAATAACATATGTTGATATTTTATTTACATTATTGTATAACGGGAGCAAGAGAATAATGAGGCTGGTGTTATTAATCAGTAACTTGCAACTTTCTCTTGGTTCGCCTTTCCCAGTAATGGGGATCATCTTCTCACTTCTCCCTTCGCTTATTTCTTTCTTCTACTCTTGAGTTATAATGGCAATAACAAGAGCCGTCAGAAAGAATACCATGTTACAGCCGCTATATCTCGGGCAACACAGGGAAACTGTTAGTTTAGCTTTGTTAAATGTTCTTTTGTATGTTGTAAGCACAACAGCGTTTTCGTTCCACTTGAACATACCATTTTAGTAGAAAGTTAAAGAAGGGAGAAAGTGGCGCATGAATATTTTTCTTTCCCTCTGTCTGTCTCTTTCTACTTCTATCTATCCCGTCGAAGAGATTACTTTGAAGCAACAAGAATCAACATCATCATATATCTCATATATGTATATATCTGCAAGGGAAAGGAGATGATACGCATGATGGGAAGAAGTAAATAAAGAGTGAAAATTTGTACATGTATGTATGTTTGCTTAAGGCTGTAAATTTTAGTCTAATTCAATTTGTTATGTTTTCTCCGTCTCTTTGTCTATCACATACACGAAATAAAAATGAAGTAACTAGAAAACCCTTGCATTTTCTTCCCTTGTCTTTAAAAGTCGTTGTCAGAGCGCAAATATGCGATTGGGAAAGCTAGTTTACTTACGCGCAAGTGGTTTGTATACGTCTGTATTACAAATGCATGTACACAACTCCTTTAAAAATGATTTATTGGTTGGGTGCAAAAAACGAGCTCGCCGATGCATCGCGATGACAGGAGGTCAGGATACAGTCTTCCGTTTCAGCTATGGCGTCTTCTGGTGATACAAGTATTGTGTTTTGGCGTATTCGGGGAAAGAGGCCATCAGGTTGTATCAAAAGCGGTTACTTGTATTTGTATGTGGCAAAACTTTAAATGAGTCTGCAGCAGCGAGTACGATTGTCTTATTTTGTTAGTTGTATATATTGCAAAGAAGGCACCACAGTAGAGTAGAACTACCACTACCATACAATGTCAATACATGCTAGGAGCAAATGAGAATTTTTATTCCTTAAAATATGTCGCATTTCATCGTCGTTTTCATCACAGATGTACTATGCTAAATATTTTCCCTATTGCTTGTCGTATATGTAGCGTACAGTTCAGTTTTTTTGTGAGAATGGGGACTAGACTTTTTTAATGTTGGTGACAGAGAAGACAATAAGCGTCTAATGCTCAAAAATTCTCCACTAACTTCATCCAGCCCCTGTCCCTGTAGTCTGTACTGTACGTCAATATTCCGCATGATGACCATCACAAAGATGGGGAGAATATCTCGAAAGTTGTTTTTTAATACTTTTTACATAAGGTTGAATAAAATAAAATATGTTTTTTCACTGTACGATGGAGAATGTTCGAATGCAGAATGTATAACTTGAAAACGGAATTTTTTTCTTAAACGACAAAAATGTTAAGTTTTTACATACTTAAGGCTTTCATATTTTCCATATCCGGCGAGTCAGACTCTACATGAACTTTGTTAGGAAGGTTATTGCGTGGGATGATGGAAAAATAAACATCTAGTCGATGGTAAACGTCAATTTTATTATTTTTTCTACCGTATTTTTGTAAACACATTTTTGCAGGATTTGTTGTGCCGGGGTTTTACAGCTCTTTTAGTGTTCTGGACAACGTATGGTCACATGCAAAAAGAAGTTTCTGGTTCTTATGTTGATGTCATCATAAAACCATGCCATGTCGTCATGTCATTCTATCCGGTACATGTTTGCTAGTGTGTGTAGCAATGTAGCCGTAGCCGTAGCATTATTGTTAATCTTAAACAGTGGAAAGAAAGGTGATACAATGGCATGGCAGAGCGTAGTGTGTGTATGGGGGATACACGAGGTACAATAAACACGGTAATAAGCGGAACTATAAATGGGAAAAGTTACCTCTATCATTTGTGTTATGTTGTATGATACAAATAAATTGGTGCGATTCATGCAATGCGACCACTAAAAGTAGTAAAGCAATAACATGGCGACACTTACACTTACTGCTTCTATCTACCACTACTAACAAACGTGGTCATCATAATTGTTTATTTTGTTGTCATTTAGTTAGTAATCATTTTATGCGTTTACTGTGTGTCCGTAGGTTCTCGAAAGGAACTCAATTACATTAATAACTAAGATCTATTTTAAAAGATATTAAAGTTTGAATTTACAAGTTGGTGGTTGAAATATATCGTTTGCAGATGACAAAAGTTATACTAGCTGGTCCTACGTTGTAAGTTTAAAAGTTTAATTTTGGAAAACGGCATTTTTTCTACAATGGCGATCTTAATATAAATAGATCAGTGTATAAATTGGAAATCAGCCTGGTGTCTTTACTGTCAAGACAATAAAACAATATCAATATCGTAAAGATGGTCAATGAATGGAATGCCCATCACAACAAAAATGCAAAATTTTCCATTCTTGTTCGAAGATTGGCGAGTCTTCCTTAACTTTTATAAGCAGTGATTTCAGGGAAAAGTAGAAATATCCAAAAAGAAGGAGCAAGCGGCTTAGGACAAGTAGAAATGCAAGTTTACAAGCACGACAGAATAGAAAAAAAACCAAGAAAATACGTTTTTGTTGGGAATTTTCTATAACAAACGATCCGTACAGTTCGTGCTATATGTGGAAGATAAAACATACTTGAAATGCATCCCTCACTGTGCTAGGAAAAGCGATGATTAAGTACCTCGTACCTCTATAAAGTTCATTTCACAAGCTATAACCCCTTAAAGGGTTAGTCGAAGACCTTGTAACGTAATCGGATTTTTTTTACATTTTCGATAACCTAATTAACAGGATATGACTTTGAAAACAGGAATTGAATAAAAACAGTAGTTACACTGACTCTGTCCACTTCATTTCTTACATTATCGGGTGAGAAATTTATAAACCCATCTATGACTGGGACACTAGCTGGACGATAAACGACGACGAGACGACTATCTGATGATGATTGGAAGAATATGGCATTCTGAGGGTGGTCAACAATACGTGATACCTTTAGAATAGCTTAGAATATTGTCTACTCTCTTCGATTTTTCGTCCTCTCGTCCTCTTTCTTTGCCCCTGTGCATACAACCAAAATGGAGTAGCGGAAATGAATCTTCACACACTCGCGAGCAGTAACCTTTTCCCATTCCCTACCAACAAAAATACATACCCGTTAGCGTCTAATCGACATGTCGTTTACTTTCCGTTTGCCATCCTCTCCTGGGGATGGAGGATGATCATTATCGCCATCGTGAATATCATCACCATTTTCCCTCACATGTAGATATACATCCTCATGTGGGTTTCCCTCTTTGCCATTACCAAGCTTAGCACCTATAGTCTAGCTATTACCTTCGAGAAGAGACGTTGTGTAAGAAATGATTCCACATTTAAAATTTCAAACCGGCGGGTTCGGTTTGTGCTCTCCCAGAAAGCATGTATGGCCGTTGAAGCAGTATAATATATTTCTCCCACAAGTAATATTTATGTTCCTAGTATTTTATTATTCCTTTTGAAGCATGAAAAATAGAGGAAAATAAGCGAACTGGAAGAGATTTATTAGTTGGGTTTTATTTATGAATGTACAACCCTTTCCTTCGCCGCACTGTTGACTGGTTACCCTGTACGCCGAGTCCCCAGTCCCTATGATTTTCTCCGTTCCATCTCTTCTAAGGAGTATGAATGCAACAACAAGTCAGTCGTGTTTTAGAAGGTGTTGCACTCACCCAGGGCCGCCAAATCTTCCATGGGTTGTGTGAACTAACGACAAGTAGAACATGTCAGGAAAGAAACAGTATTCTATCTGCATGTTGATAAAAGCTGCGGAACCGACCATACCGTTTCCGCCAAGAGATCCCACGCCATATTATATTCAAAACTTGATTTGTTCGACTTGGGTTGTAATGGAGATCCACCGGGCGATCCTTTGGAGAGGGGCCGTATCGGAAAAGATGCCTTGTACCTCATTTCATTATAAGCGGTAAGAATGTATAGCTGCCATTTAAATGGAGGTAGGTTCATATTTACATTTAGGTAGTCCAGTTTTGCGATTTCTGCAGGAATGCTTGTTCGTATTTATTCGAATGGGTAACATTCTTGTAAATTGTAAATGTAGAACAGATGACATTTTTCTACGTGCTTGCCTACACAGACGACGTTGTAGGTATACATACAACCTGTGTGTGGGTGTGATGTTGCATCGTTTTTCACATATCATATCTGACTTTTGTACTTGCTGCGCGCAAGGAAATAATAGAAAGATTGAACTTTCTTATTTCCCCCTCACCTTTTTAATATTAGCACCGACTTCACCTTTCTCTTTTTTCTTCAGGCTCCGCACGTGTCTTTATTAAAGGGGTTATACAAGTTTCACAAACCGTTTTTTTTATTATTTTTTGATGCCGAAGGGTGCTGAAATTTGAAGAAAGTCTAATACAAGGCAAGTTGTATGGACATTGTACGATAGCACAATGTACCGGCAATCTG
This sequence comes from Callyntrura sp. NNG-2020, assembly GCA_027744055.1. Classification (NCBI taxonomy): domain Eukaryota; kingdom Metazoa; phylum Arthropoda; class Collembola; order Entomobryomorpha; family Paronellidae; genus Callyntrura; species Callyntrura sp. NNG-2020. Next base: position 28,604 of record JAHZNE010003032.1, read on the forward strand.
TGTACTAGGGATATTACATACTGGCACTTACAATAGTGATTACATTTGTAACATAATAAATTTGTTCTGTCCGTTCCGGAAATTTGTGCTAAAAAAGTAAACATTAATATGTTGTGAGTAACTTGAACCAGAATCTTGTGATTAATTAATTGACTACGCATCCAACATCCTTGTTTAATTCATTTTTCTCTTTTCCCATTGCGCTGTATTGAATCTTGTTTATCTATTTAATTACACGACCTCTTCAGTATTTCGGGGGGTTTACGAATCACTATGTCGATACATAATATACACACACATCTTACCCAGCCTCCTATCAGTTTTAACCGTCTCCGGACTCTCTGCTGTAGGAAAATATGGTGTGCTCTCTAGAGGAAGAAAACGTCTGTCTGGCATCTCATCTGGCTCCCCTCTCTGGTCCCATGTGCCTACTTTTTCGTGTAAAGTTTGCTCTCCGCGGCGGCTGCCGTTTCCTCTGCTCAAAAATTGTAGAGAGAGAGAGAGAGAGAGAAAGACAAAAATACAGTCAACATAGTCGTACTACACAACAACTAACGTTTATGTGCCATTTTATTTGCAATAATACTTTAAAAATATGAACACGTACTTTACCCCTCCCCGTCTTTTTTTTATTTGCGTTTTCAGATAGATACAATGTCGACTTTTATTACGTTGCTGTAAAGCAATTTCGGCAAGGATCCACTGAAGCGTATTTGTTTGTTCGTTTCTCTTTCGCATCCTGTACCTAACGATAATATGTTTTTCGCCCGTTTAGCTCGAAATTGGCTGCCGCACTCGTGTTTGGTTCAGTGGCTTGGACGCTGATTTCCTCCGAAATTGTCCTTCCTTCAGGGTAGTAGAGAGGAGGGTGAGACGTACATTTTAATGTGACATAAACACAAGCATCCTTTACCAAGACGCGAAATATTGGTTCCTCCTAAGGGGGCGAGAGGGAACCTCTTTTTGATGACACTGAATCTTCCTAATCTTTTCAGCTGCGTCATTATCCCGCCGTGGCAGCGGTTTATTAGTGATATAATATCAGAGTCAGCTGCAGTTCAACTATGCATGTATACCCCGTTGTACTAATAGTGACAACGTTACTATTAGAAAAAAGTCGTGTACTATAATAGCACGGAGGAAGGAAGTTAAAAGTGTCGTGATGGTAATACCGGCGACGTCGACTTGCCGACTGTTTGAGACAAAAGGAAGAATATAAATAGGTAAGTGCAAGGTTTTTTCTTCGTGAGTACGCTCCTTTGGTAAATACTCCATTTCCATCTTTGCAAAAAATGTTCACAGTAGGTTACCAAGAGTTTTGAGGGGCTTTGCTATTTTCAGCTTGCTCTCTGTCTTCTTTCGAAGAAACTTTTGTTTTGTCGTCTGTGTGTTATTCACACTGCCTCATGTTGAATGCTCCTTAAATACGTGTTCATAACTAAATAGAATTGTGTCGTGTGTGTACAACAGCTCGCATCGCATATCGCATGCCATGTGTGTGTGTACAACTTCAATTCATTCATTTGATACTTAGATATTCCTTTTTGCTTACAAACATTCCCCTCCGTACATCCTTCCTTCGAACAGTTTTTTTTCTCCTTTCGGCTGACCGACTTTACTTTCAATATCAATTCAATATGTCATGTCAAGGATATTATAATCTCGAAGATTTTGGAGCTTCTCTTTTTTCCTTTGTGTACAAGTATCATCCATACCTATTAGCTGATCCCGCCTCCTATAAAAATACCCCTTCGCATTCACATCCTCTTGCATTTAATATCTCCAGGTGAATGGAATCCTTTTCTTCTGCGTTTCTCCAAATATTACTGAAATGGGATGATTGGCATTATGATGACTCGAGCGGAGAGGCCGAGATTTTACTTTCCCAATACGTTTAGTGCATACACGTAGTAGCTATAGCTAGGTTGGATGATTGAGAGGGGGATCAAGCTGTAAAACAATTAGGCTGCGTTGTCGATTATCTGCATTGTCATGAAGAAAATTGTTTTGCTGTGAGGACATGAATGGAAAAAAAGAGAATATAACAAATGGTCATTATTGTATGTATATACCCGTACGTACACAACGTACGTAGTTACAAGGAGAGAGACGTTATCGAAATTTTATGACAACTTGGCCATCCTTTTTTATACTGGGCCGTTATTTTGCTATAAATTCAATTTAACTTTGCGTGACACCGAACCCAGAAATAGTGTTGTGTATCATTTGTATGAAAGCTATATTTGATGGATTTGTTGCCTGAACTGAAGTTGTTAGAGAGGAAAAGGCCTCTTGGAATTGGAAACGAGATAGCTGACTGCAATAATGATTTGCATTCTTTTTCATTTAATTCGCCGTTTTTGTTATTTGTTGGTTAATGTTTTTTGCACAGCTGTCACTCACACACACACACGCACACACAACTGTTATTTTCTTTAAATATCGGCGAGCTTCCCTTTGTTGTACCTAAGCCGGGTGCTTTGTAAATTACTTTGTCATCGCTGGTATGTTGTTGTCGTCGTCGTCGTCGTACAGAGAAAGTGGTTTTTTAGGATTGCTTACTTGTGTGTTTGTCTAATTATGTGAGGAATTTCAATATGAAAACCAGCAAGGATATAAACCTGGCCCTAGAGAAAGTAAAATTGAATTTGCAAATATTTTTCTTGGCTCCGACTACTCCCCGTTTAAAATTATTGTAGAAGGGAAACAAGTTGTAGAGCTATATGACTTACGCGCTACGTTTGAAGTCAGCTTTTATTTTGTTTTGTCCACGGACAAACTTTATTTTGACATTTTGGGTTTTTGTGTGGACAAGTTAAACTAGTATTAGTGTATGTTACGTGTAAGTGGCAATATACGCATAGTTGTAATAAATTGTTGTGGAATCATGTCAAATCGGCAGTCTACACAGACAACCTTCATGGAGCCATGTTTATAGCCAATTCTTGTTGTACATGTGCTGGTAATAAAATGTGTACGGGAGACGTCGTAAAATGTTGCTTAATGAGTTTCCACACATACCATTTTCTCTCTTTAATTGTACGCTACTTACTGGATATTTTTACTAATTTGATTCGTTAACAATATATATACACATGTGGTAAATACCTTTAACCACTACTCAATTAGTTTCACTCAACAAAAAAAATATCAAAATAAATATCAATTTGGTAGTAAGCTTACTGAAACATTTAATAGCGGCGTTGAAACTACGTATATGATTAATTATAAATCGGAAAATGTAAAGGAAATGGAAATAAGGTTAATTTCATGTAGAATTTACATAGGATGTATGTAACGATAATGTTAGCTTTGATTACAGTGTTGCTTGTTTCGTTACAGCCATAAAGATCAAGAGGTCTACATTTTGTACGATGTTACCGTCGATGATGAAACCTGTCCTGGAATAAATGTGTTTTAGCAGATATATATTATTACCAATTGATGAAGTAGCTATAGCGCACAGTATAGTGTAATGATATAGATAATAATTACGACATCAATTAAAATTTATTTGGAATAGCATTTTATTTATTTTTATTTCCTTTTAAATGTTACATTCTTCTGTTTACATTGCACTACATCAACAACATGAATCCGCCAATGTATGAACCACTACTGCCTTCATTACTTGAACTCTTTAACAGATACTTGTTATCATCATTTGATTGTGTACAATGTTTTAAATGTTTGTCAAGATAGAATGTATTAGTGTAATAATAGCATTGCAAAAAACAAAGAGCAAAACAAATATTGTAGCTTGCGCGCCTCCAGAGATTAGTTAGTAGGAATTCACTAATTATTAAATATGAAAACAGGAATATACAATATGTACCATGAAGAATAGTTTTTTCAGCTAATTTGTCGAAACTGTATGTATATTTCAAGTTTGCTAAATACATTTAAATTTACAAAGGATAAAAGATAAAGCTGACAAATTTTACAGCACAGCATTACATATTTCGGTAATCTAGTGTAACTCCCTCTCATTGTTATAAGGCAATCGAGTTATTTACAATAATATATGTTATTAATTACAAAGGGTTTTCCACTTAAATTATGTTGCGCTGTAAAATCCACTGTATACGTTAACGCATAAACATTTACTGAATAGTCTCGTGTATTTACGTATAGGTAACCAATAAAAAGCCTGTACTGTACACCACTTCTAGCAAAAGACACAACGTCGGCTTGTAATGTCATTCAACTATGGAATTTTTTTTATTAATTCATCGTTTGCTATGTACATGATTATATTTGATTGTAACGCTATTTAAAAGTAGTAACTAAGCATATACTGTTACATTGCGATGTTGAAATTTAAAGACATTTATGTAACCTCATATAGGTACGCGTGTATGCGTGTAATCATATTATTTTATTTGTAGCATTTAACGATGTAAACTGGCATACCAGAATTACTTTTTTTAAATATTACACCGATGGAAGCGGTTACATACACATTATTAATTGCTTCAGTGTTCGCACGTACGTATTTACGCATCTACACAATTCAAATACAAACAAGTCATGAGTACAGATATATCTATAATTACTTGTATAGGTAAAGCTATAACCAAACCTGTGTCGTTTGGTACACGTATTGAACTTTAAGTCTAGTTATTCTAAAATTTCTTGTAATTTAATATAGATTAACAAATGAGTTGGACATTAGACGTAAACGCTAGGAAATTATTTTTCGGGAGACTTTGAGAAGCACAATTTTTAGCTACCTTTCGCTTTCATACTGTAGGTACCAATGTATGTAGGTATGTACGTGTGTAATAGATATTAACTGACAAAAATGGCATCAAGAATAGCCACAATATTAATAATAATAATAATAATATATAATTATTTTTATAAATTACGGGATTTGCAATACAAGTGTACATATATTGTTAGATTTCGAAGTTTTCGTTTAAGGTACATCAAGTATAATCGTTAATTATTCGAAGTCCTTTTTTTGCAGTAATACTGCAGCGCCATCAGAGTTTAATCTTGTAGATAGAGCGACAAAATACACAGTTCTGCATCAGATGTGATTTGTATTTTAGTTATTTGGAACATCTGGCATGGTAATTAACAATTCAATAATAATAATAGTTGTAATATTGATATTTACACAGTAATTCGAAATATGTATGCGATGAAATGTGTTCGATTCTCATGATTTTGTGAGTAGCAGTCTCATTAAAAGTGCAAATCAGATCCATGACTATCAGCCAATGCCAGAGGAGACATGGATACAAAGTCTTCATGAGATGGTGTAGCTGGCTCAGGTTTCACTCCACCGGGATTATTACCAAGAGCTCCATTACTATTGTTTCCCACGCCAGCTACGAAATTTTGTAAAGATGGGAATCTCTTTTTGTCGTTTGACGTCAGTGACGAGATGTGATTGAAACAGCATGGCTGTGAAATTTCACTCTTTTTTGGCCGTACGAATTTGGATTTAATGGAGGTTTTGGCGGTACCTTTATCTTTCTTTCCTTTGTTTTTCACTTTCGAACCGGAAAGACTGATGTTTGCAAAGTCAGAGGTGAGTTTGTCCACTCGTTGATAAAACAGCTCGGCACATTCTTCATCATCGAAGCTGAGTCCAATGATTTTTGTGTGGTCAGTGGACAAGTGCATTGTGTGAAATGTATGAGATCCTTCCATAACCTTGTAGCTGCTTAAATTATCAATGACGTCTTTCCACAAGGCAAGACCGGAGCCGAGTTCTGCCAAGACAATTTGAATACGACGCTTGTCCCGGGATTTCGTTTCGCCCAAATCCAAGAGCAACACCGGAACGCCAGTGTACTTTAGTACCCATTCTCCATCGGAGGAGGAGGCAGAAGATGATGACTGACCAGAATATGAACCGTTGCTGTGTTGATGGTGATTTGAAAGAGAGGAATTTGGCCTCGAGACAAAATTTGACTTTCGCATAATATACAGATTTGCTAAACAGTCGGCAACGAAAATTGACGTTTTTCGTCCCATGAGGGCATATTCAATTTTCATGTGGTCCTTTTCCGAGATTCGAGTTGGAGTTTCAATTCCACTGTCATTTGCTTCGAGAATGGAGCCCTCATCAGGACTGGAGGAGCTTCTTCCCGTGTTAGGAACTGCGTACGGATCAGGATCGGAAGCGGAACAAGAGGATGATGTTCCCTGAGAGACAGAGGAATAACCTTCGCTGCCAGTGCAACTAGAGTCGGAAATTGGACCCGGAATAATAATGCCACTTCCACTACCTCTGCTGCTGCTGCCCCCAGCAGGTACTTCACATTCTTCACCGGCACTGCTGCTTGCTCTGTGGTGGTGGTGAAATCCTTCATAGTCAGGTTCTGGAATGATATACTCCCCATCAATATCAATTTCTCCCGTGCCTGTACTCGAAGCACTCACACTGGCTGAACCCGATCTGTGATGTGACCGCCGACTAGAAGGTTCCCCACTACTGCAACCAACACTTCGACTGCTTTTTAAAGTTGCACTTCGGTGAACTTTGGAAGACGACGATCCATTATACGATGACAGCGCTTCCTCATATAAACTTCTTCCACCTGCCCCTCTTATATTCATTTGACCAAACACCTCACGTACATCCTCATCTTCGTCTTCCTCTTCATCATCATCGTCTCCAACCCCATCATCTTCAGGATCTCCTTTTGTCGCTTCCGCTGACGTGTAAAACGAAAACATTTGACTATTACGGTGACTCGCACTCGATTTGTTTGGCAGAAATGGATCGTTTACTTTTATCCTGTACTCGTCAATCGTACTCACTTTGTACGGATTTGGATCATCATGGTAGCGTGACTTGTCTGTACTTTTCCCAATATTGCTACTATCCCCGCTCCCGCCTAATCCGTACACCTTCGGTGGCGGAATTGGCTTTTTATGTTGCATAAAAGTTGAAAAATTTGTTTTTGGCATGTACGAATTTGCCAGCAGGTTTACATTGCTGGATGCACCACTTAATGCAGAATGATGGTTGAATGAGCGGTGATTATTCTCCGGGCTCATGCCACCGTTACTAACACCTCCTTTAGAAAACGTGTCCAAATGCGGAGTAGAGGGAAAGTGTCGAAGAAAGCCTGGTGTTGACGACCCCTCCCTTCTTTCTTCCATCATCAAATGCCGTGCTGACATATTTTCTTTCACGAAATGTATTACGCTGCTACTTCTTCTTCGTTTTGTACCTTCACGTCCAAGTCGTCTATCACGTCATATTACCACAAATTATAAGGTTCAGTCCCTTCTATCTTTTTCTCAACAAGAAGACTGAGGACTCCCACTCACGCAATAACTAACAAAACTACTTACATGCATAAATACACATCAAATATTCACTGTGAATAGTTTACCGTTTATTTTATTTTATTTTTACCAAAAAGTCATTCCCGCGTGCTCATGTTTTCCCTATTCGATTTAATACTTATCAACTCTGCTCATACACTCACATCCCTTCTCGAATCACTTTCCACAACTTGGTCTTCCTCCACACAAACCCCTCAAGTATGAACAAACAATAAGTCACAATGCAGAGTCGACTTTGAGAGGGACAAACCGTTTAATGCACACGGAACAACAAAGAAATTTGAGAAAAATGTGCTCCCGAAGAATTTCTTTATCCTTGCCTCATTCTCTTTTCAATATGACAAAAAGGGTGGTTACGTCTTTTCGTCAATAAAAAAAATACTCCTTTAACTCCGTAGAAACAGATATTTTCTTCCTTTTTCGTCTTCTCCGCACTCAAGTTTTGTAATCGTCGTCGCTCTTCTTCGCAGACGCCTTGAACTTCGTCAGAACTTAGCCCAGGCCTCGCACAAATGCACAAAATCTTGAATTCAGTAATGCGAAGGAAGTCTGCAATATTTTTCATGCCATGTTCTCTATACTATTTTTTCTTTGAACATACACAAAGTAGCTAATCCACAATGACTGTGTTTCTCCTGATAAATCGCTGCTGTTTTTCTTCAATTCAATTAAGTATCACCGTAACACGCTCTGTTTGTCTTTATGAGTACAGAAAAAATAAAAAATATTTTCCTTACCACCTAATTCATAAATTTTGAAAAATGGAAAACCCTCTTACAGAGATACTCGAACAGCGTGAAACACTTTACAATATTTGGCTCTTACGAGCCCTTTCTTTACCAAAGACTTACAATTAAGCGCGAACAAAAAGATGTGTTGTGTTGCTGTTGTACGGTTCGGTGAGAATGCAAGGTCGAAAGGGTATTGTGATATACAGCGTGTCCTCTTCCCCGTTAGTACGAGAAACGTTCCGAGCTCCACCCAACGAGATAATGTGAAATGTTCTACCTGCTGCCTGTGTAGCTCCTCTCTAACACCCGAGCACGAAGAACAAAGACGGAAGCAGCAGTCTGATCAATCTTTGCACTTTACTGTCTCGGTTAGTGAACACTTCTTTTTTTACTCAACAACGCGCAGATAAAGTTTCAAGTGGTAACAGCAGAAAAGGTCAAGGTTGCCAGTGAATCCAGCCTCAGGGTAAGCGCTGCTGTAGTTTAAAGTTTTCAGTGTTTTTTTCTGGTGGGGTACCTCAACCGATGCGAACTTCACGCGATGTTCCTGTAGATACAAGAGTTTGAAGAATAATGAAATCTGCGTATGCAAAAATGCGATTCAATTACATTTAAAATGCGCCATTATGCAATGAAAAGCACACGGAAATGAAATTTTGAATATTATCAATGTATACCGTCTATGCGATCATGATGAAACCGTGCGTAATACACTTTTTAAAACTTTTTGGTTGGGTTGCTGATAATAATAGGCGTCCGCCTTCTTTATGCCTTTTTGTATAATACCACTGTGGCTTTTGTAACGGGGATGTGATACTGCTGCTGCTGCTTGACTCCAAATTCTTCTTTGCTTCACAATCAGAAATCAGAACTCATACGTTCGGGTTGTCAGAGTTGGATCACGTCATGTTCTGAAGCTTCTTCTTCTCAATCTGCAAACAAAGAAAAGATTTTTGCGTTACGCAAAAAAAGAAAATTGATCATGCGACACGTCGCCGCAATTCACCATATCTTTTAGATACCCCGAATATTATACTCTGCGCATAAAATACGTTACTGTGCAATGTTACCCGTGTGTGTCTGTGTGTGTGTGGATTGCTTTACTCTCAAATAAACCTGCTGCATCCAAGTTGACACAAAAATGCGCGGTAGATTAATAGCGTTAAAATAATGTGCATCATTCAGTTTTACTACTGCATATAACCATAGACCAATAAAACATTAAAAAAAACACGCCCCCGCTCAAACAACGGTTTTCGGCTAATCGTCCCTAAACCAAAGTGAAATATTTCTGGCCGAAAAATTATAAAACCATGTTGTAATTTAAATGATCAAGGACAATATATTTTAATGAGCTACCTACTCCACTTGTGGTTCAATGCTGACATGGGCGACTTTTGTAAAAGACATAAAACAATACCACGGCACACTTGAGTTGTACCAACAAGTGAACGGAAACCGTGCGGCTTATTATTATTATTTCAATAAATATACCCACTAGAAAACAATGCTGCAGCAGCATCAACTACTTTACAATTTAATATCACCACAACACGTACGTCTTTCAATCTCAAAAATGTTCTGTACTTCATAAACCAGATAACTAACAAGCCATGATACCATCTCTGTACAAAAAGATGAATGATACTTGTAAGTTATAAGGTAATATATGTGTGTATTTTCTTTTTTCGTAAAAAAAACCTTTTCATCGTCACAGGTCACTACTTTTCTTTTTTTAAGCGTTGTATTTATAAACACGATAACACTAAAACATTTTTAAAGAGAGCACTCCACTACGGCTTCTTATAATCTTGTTGTAACGGTAAACATGCACTTTTCCGTTTAAATTTCTTTTTCTGAACAAGACCTAGCCCTTGGTTGCCATAAGTGTGCCTTGCTGGTGGATTTTAATCGTGGTATGTGTATGATAGGAGGAGTGATGATCATGTTTACTGATCACGTCAACACATTCTCTTTAAAAAAAATTAAAATTGTGACCTAGAAAGTATGATACTACTCCTCATGTCCTCATCACTACTGCGCAGCTACATATATACAGGCAGCCGTTATGCAGTTATAGCAATAGTTTGGATTTTGATACATTGGAGAAAATATTTTATTTTCCGACATGCGTATTTTGTAGTCTCTGATTATCGTTTTTCAGATCACCCTGCTCGCACATAATTATCAAATCGACTTGTTTCTCATAATCCACACGCAAGCTGATTAAACTTATGATTTAATTTTCAGATTCGTGGAAAGGTAATTAAGCAACAACGAGTGCAAACATTATAAAACTTCATCGTGCATTTGAGTCCCCAACAGACGCGTCACGGGCGCGACTGACATAAAACGTATGCCTTTGCAGCCCTGGGTATCAAGGGTATTTTCAGCTTCCAGTGTGGTAACTAGGGGACGCAGGGTCAAAACGAAAACAGGGATAAGCAAATAAAGACGCATAAAATGTACACCATTTAATTTTTTTAAATCATGCTATGGCTATGTACAAATAGAGAATAAGGCCGGACAATTGGTAGGTTTAGAGTTCGAGCCCGCAAGTCTGTCCATGGTTCTACGCATTTCAGCGCTGTTATTTTGCAACGATGAAGTCACAAGTACATAACGGTTGAACCAGTAAAAACATTAAAAAATGAATCATCCCGTATTAACTTGTCCCGTTAGAATGACAGCCTCAAAATAGTGGCGGGACAAAAGTGGAAGGTGGTAGTGAGAACACAATGAGAAAAGGATAAAAATGTTACTAAAGTGCACATATGCACAACTACGCAGAAGTACCTAAAACGCAAGGAAAATAAATAACCTTGGAAAGATTATTAAAGCATAAATGTTTTTATCATTCCTGTCTGCAAAGCACTTTGCCAGTCATTAAATACGTGCATACTATGAAATAGCTCCCCCAACTTACTCTCTATTGTATATAACGCGCCTGACTACTAACAAAAGTAGACAGTAATCAAATAAAATTGCTATAAAATCGTAGTAAACTTCGAGGGAATGACGATGTTGAAGATAAGAGGGGTAACAACATTCAAATCAAAACAGAATTTTGCATGTTTAATTTATTTGGATAAAAGCAAGGACATTTACAGCAACAACAGCCCCAACGATATGATAGGGTATCGTTAACATAAAAAAATACATTAAACATTGCACTTATACGACATACGTGTCGTACAACAGGACAAAAGCACATTTTATGGCTTTGCTGGTGTGTGAATGTTATATGAGTTAAAAACAGGCGAAAAATTATATAACTATCCTGCTCGTCCCGCAGTAGACTAATTGCTCTTTGAAATTCGCCAGTTAGGGTTCAATTTACAACGACGCGCGGATTTTTCTGTCTGGGTGCATCATTTAAAAAAAGAATGCCATTTTTACCCGTCTGCTTTAATTAAAGATAACTTCGCATGTTCATATTGTGCTCCGACCCACGAGAGAATGAACAAAGTCAGAGGAAAAGTGACATAGAAGTTTATGCGCAGTAGAGGTAGATATCTAATGAAAAAAATAATAATCAATAATGATAAACATTGAAGTGATAACAGGAATCTGTCATTCCAAAAGCTGTAAAAAGTTTTACGGATACCACGGCTCAATATGAATCCCTGCTGTGGGAAAAAATGAATAATTTGAAACCTGCAGAGATGAACCTTCCTGTAAGTAATCGCAAATACTAGCAACCAGTTGAGTTAACAAAGACGCCAGAAAGAGTACAACGATGACGAGGGACTTCCCTCTATCTTGTCAATTTTAAGTGTGTAGATGATGACGACACTGATGCGCGGCGTCACTGTGAGATGTGAGATGGTAGTAGCAGTAGTAGTGGGGAGATCGTGACCATGTCTAGGACAAGTTTAACAAGTGAATTGAACAAAGCAGAGGATTAAGACTAGAAGCTATTCAGCTACAGCCGACGAGGAGAGCATTTTATCTACAAAGGTAAACTAATTACTTGTACAAAGCCCAAGTGGAGGTCAACTTTGTTAGGCGGTGCGATAATAGGGAAAAAGACGCTAACTCCAATTATATTCGCACACTGCGGGCTCCCACACTGAGAGGAACTGTGTAGCAGCGTGGTCGTACACACATCTTTCGCCTTTTGTCAAATGTCGCTTTATACCCGTCCTAAGTCTGTGTACTCTTCTACAGAGGGATGACCACCTCCGTATGGCAGGCCTGCCTACTTACAACTTCCACAACAATCGTCCCATTTACAGGAGACACCTTGAGATCAATCAAGTCAAACAGAAAAAAAATCTTATGCAACTTCTCTGGTCATTTAATTTTATTATTATTATTACGTTGTTATAATTATCCCCAGATGTTAAGTTGATGAGAGATGATGCGTGTGGATGAGAAGAAGAAAAAAAACGTGACAACAAACGACTACCTACGGGGAATTCACAGAAATGGATGCTGCTAGAGGAAGACCGATCTCTTGCAAGGGAGTCAAAATGAAAGCAAAAGCAAACTTTGCAAGGTGACTCCTGCGTATTGTGTGTACTACCGTTACTTTTCCTTTCTTTACAAAATTTGAAAGCATCATTTGCTGTTAACAAGCTTGCTACCGGTAATTAAAATTATCTTCAGGACAGGATATAGTGTGGTGTTATTGTAATTTGCTGATTGACAAAAGCAATGAAACTTGGTGGATATTGTCCTTTTCATTGTTTTATTACGAAATCCACCAAAACAGGTTACTTGTAATTGTTCTTGAGGCATATCGGGAACTCTCTGATAATAGTATTGATAGTAATAGAGGGGACGATGATGATGTAGACGATGACAAAACCAAAATAATAATGTCCTTTCTTGGAAGTTAAAAGCGTTGAAAATAATAGACTACAACAATGTCATGCGTCTCCTCTGATTGCGGATTGCAGAGAGAACTATTACTGTGAGGTGGCGCGGAGAGGATTTATCGTTGGCTGAGTCTATTTTTGGTTTATATTGTTAAAACTGCCATCTCACCCTACTGTCATCAGCACAAATACGCACACACACACACACACACACATTCATACTCATTTGTCACTCTTATTATCTTGCAATACACTTATATGTCACCTCCCCCACACCGTTATTTTGTTTGTTATCATCATTTATTTACTTTACATCGGTTGCTCGCAGTCTAGCAGACAATAACATGTGCACTCACATCGGTATCTAGTGATTTTGCGAAAATCCTTTCGTTTTCAAAATTCCCCTGGTTAACCCAACTTATTTAACCCTTTTTCCCATCACCCTTTTAAATTAAGTACGCGTAAATTGCGTGCGATAACATTTAAAGTTACAAAATCACCTGCAATAATTTAACAGCTGACATATTTATTGTTCACGATTAATGTCACGCCATTTTCATCGTCGTCATACGCTTTTCTGTGCACTTTCCCTAATACTTGACAGGCTATTTCGTTGTCTGGAAAATAAAAAATATAACAGATACGCAGATCAACCCAAAGAATTCCCCGTCCCAAAACCAAAGTGGCCGCGCAACATGCTATTTTCCCTTGAATCTCAAAATCCATACCAATCTGATTTCCATTTTTGACCAAGTCACTGCCACTGCCATTTCTACCCTCACAAGGTACTAGACACAATTTCACTTTCATACATGCACGTATGCATTTCTGTAATGCACAATACAAAATGGACATAATACAAAATAATAAATGCCTGTTAAATAGACGCAGACGTAATACAAATAAATGGACTGGTAAACCGTCACGACTGATCGTGAGCCACTTCCAATTTTACATCTTATAGTTGACGGCGGCAGCAACATGACAAAAATATTTTCTCTTACTCTGTAATTATCTCCCGTAAAATTGAGGCTGACAATAAGGACGAATGCTGATGACAGCAATGTCCCCAAAATATGCAAGCATGATTTAAAAATAAAAAATAGTAATAGGCACTTTGTCTTACCTCCTTTTTTTTTTAAAAAAAAAAGCTTTTGCTCGACGTTATGTCCTACATTGTCATCCTCCCTACTGCAGTGTTTTTCTTGGGCAAAATTAACAACCAATAACAAAAAAACACAAAAGACTCACTTGTCATTGTCACCTTGATCTACTGACCGATCACCACCACACAGCTTGTATATTCCACGAGAGTGTTTCATGTTATGATGTAAAATTATACATTTGACAAAAAAAATTACTAGGAGTTTCTTTCCCATTATAATCCTCTACACTACATGTCGTCCGGTCAACAATGCCTGCAATGATTGAGAATGTCAACTGCCGACTGTCATCATTTTGATGACATTCTATTGTTAGTACCCCAACAAACTGCCATTAATGCACCTATTGTGCGTGGCTCTGTTCAACTCACTGTAACGTATTAATTAGCAGCCTACAAGTGTTTTGACCTCTTCGGGAAAAACTCGTCACTTTTATACAACCAATAAATCACAGCGTAAGTAGAGTGTATATTTATGACCACCGTTGACCAATGACGATCGACTAATAAAACGCTGTTAACATGTTATGCAACATCCCAAGAAGAAAAACAAAGAGCCGTTTGCGTTGCTGCCAACAGTAGAAATTTCCGCCTCTCTGTTTACTGCTATTTATCAGATATGCCATATAAAAATGCTTTTGGACATGTGCAAACAAGCTACAACAACGGTAACTGTAATACAACGGTCAACTTTGCTGGCAATGTTTTGGTTTCAGCAATCTGGCGTGATAAACAGCAAAGCCCATGATTACGACACCCGCTAACTTCTATATGCATCTTTTTTTACAACGATCAGTCCAGCGAGTGATAGCAATCTGCGAAAACCTTTCCTTATTATTGTAAGCTAATGTCTGCAAACTTACTGAAAGAATGGTCAACAGTCAGCAATTTAGCATATTAAAATTTATCACAGAAACAGGCTCATCCGCGATTTAAGTGCACTTTACGTTTACCTTAAAAAAAGTAGGCATTTCATGTTGACGAATCGAATGGTGGGACTACAAGTTTTACATGAACTGGCCTCCCACACTAACAAGTTGTAAAACAGACGGAAAATCTCAACTCCCTTCCTACGTGAAAAAAAAGCTGACATGAGGACGAAATAGAGAGAAAACTGCCTCTTTACGACGTTATTATTGCAGACCTTGAGGGTCTAACCTAATTGATGTTGTACTCAGCATAAACAAGCGAAAAATTGATTGTTTCCCATTTTTTGGCATTTAGCTAAGTAAATATTGACTTTTCTTGGGTTCGAGTGTGTAGATCGAGCGGAGAAAAGTGGAACAAGAGATAAAATTATACAGATACATACATACTACATATCTATCTATCATGTACAAAATTGGTATTTTACGAGCAAATCACGGCGACTGAGCTTCGAGATAATGCGGAGTCCTTGCACAACACAATTACCAGAGAGCGGGGACTATTTCGCAAAAAATTGAAAACGGGACCTCGACTAATCAATACCACACACAGCATGCAAAAAAGCCTGTGTGAGTTTTTACTTTTTACACATCACTTACTGCTCTAAGTAGAAGAGACGATTAGAACGGTGTTGGGATAGATCTGCAAGATCACACTCATACTTCCATTTTCGAAACCTTTCCCAAAATCCTTTTTCGTCATTGACGCACAAGCTCCTCTTTCATCTTTCCCAGAATGACTATCAATTCACTGTATAATCGATTGTTTATTTTGGCTTAATAGCCCGGAATACCATAAAGTTTTGTGAAGCATTAGTTATCTATCACTGCCACTCGGAAATGTAAACAAACTTTAGCTGTCGTTAAAACAAGGGACAGATAATGCACGTCCATTAATATCGTTATGTTTCAAAGATAAACGCAACTGAGCTCTATTTATTATTGCTTCTTTCAGCGTGAGTTTCCATAAAATGCAATCAAAACACAATGGAGTGTCCAGAATCTCGCAGAATGAGTTCATACAAATAGGTAATTCTATGAAACATTAAGTCATGAATGAACCATTCTGTGTTGGATGGAATTTGAGAGATACATGCAGTAAGAACACAGAAACTTCTTTTGACAGCGTCATAAAATGAACTCAGAAATAAGCACACTTCAGCTCTAAGTTTGCCTCAAGTAAACTTTTTCCACTGGAGAACTGGATAAATCCAACAAATGTGAAACAGCAAGAGTATAAAATAAAACGGCACTGTTTGCACTAAGCCCACCTTGTTTTTTATGTTGAAGTATGAGATCACTCTAACTGACAACGTCCCAGTAACAAAACCACCAAGTGAGTCAGGTCACGTAGAAAAAATGAATTAAAAGTTTAAAAAAATGTTTTGCCTCTGCTCGTCTTTCTTAATGAAGTTGAACACAAATTACTCCTGTATAGTTTCAATGTCACCACACCGTGTGTGCACGACGGTCCTCTGCGGTCCACTTGTCCGTTCGGCACTCATGGAGAATTCGAAATGACAACGACGAAACCACATCAATACTAGAAGCAAAAATGGAAAAATTCTCTGAATAGACCATAAAATGTAATGGCTGACGACACTCACCTCTCGACGGTGATGATGATAATCGTGTACTAAATAGTAGTAATGCAAACTACAAAACGAGCGACTAATCCTTCTGCACCTATTACGAATACAACACGACTACGAGTATGTCATGACAACAACATGTTTGCATATTAAGAAGAAGAGATGGGACATGAATGAGCTGATAAGTGTGTAAAGTTTAAGGATAGGAGGACGGCGGCAAGGATATGATGATGATGATGATTCATCCGCCACTATCGTCATCATCATCATCATCATCATCTCATAATCGCATCACTGCTCAAAAAACAACAGCCCACCACACTATCTTCTTAACCAACTAATCATGTGTATAAAATATGCGTACATTATCTTTTTCTTCTCGTATTTTGCCCCGTCGTCGTACACACACACACACACACACATGCGATTAAGTTAAACGTAAAATTGAAAATAAAACATGTATCATCTCAACTAATCCATATTAGTAATAAAATACATGCATAAGAACATCAGCACTCCTTCAATCCCAAAAAAACATTTATGTTCTCCATTTATGAGCATAATGGTACTGTTGGAATGTGTGTGTGTATAATACAACGGCGGACGAAGAAAAGCTGTTCTAGTACCTATGTTCATATAGAAAAATACAAACGCACGTTAAATCATAATACCTTCAAATACCTAGAAGGCTTTTTTTGTCAGGAGAGGTTGAAGGTTTTCAGTTTAACACACTGACAACCCTTATTGTCGGTTTTTAATGTAAAAATAGGAGCCTTCCTTTAGTGTCTTATGACTAACAGTACTAATAACAAGACACAACAAAACTTAAACTTTTAATAATGGCGTGTAGAGATAATAATAGGTATGATAATAGTCACTTTTCTGACTACTCAACAAAATCCTGGAATGCAATGTGACAAAAATAGGACGTTGGGCTTCACTAAACAATACTGTGGTCTGTCCTGTGTGAGTGGACAGTAAGCAGTAAACGATTAAACGATTAAAATATTTTGTTGCTGGTATACTATAGTGGCGATGAATCACCGACAGTATGGGAACGCAGAACTGATGAATTTCTCATTTTTAGAACAGTCAGCAGTTAAGTTGGTGAGTTGATGAGTGCTTTACTGAAACAGTATACGACAGGTCAGGGTACGTAAGTATAAACATTTATGCCATTGTCGGGAGAGACAAAAGCGATTTTTTCTTCTTGTTCGATTTCTATCAACTAGTTAAACGAAAGGAGTTTCTTAAATGAGGACCGGTCCAGAGAGCATGGCTTAATATTTTCCTTTGCTTTTTGGTATTTTATTTTAATTGTAGCTCGATGTTCTTACTTACTTTGGTGAGGAAACTAATAGCTGTTGCTTTGAGCCCAGCAGACACAGTGCAACTTGTGCGGTGGCGACAACTACGCTTCCAATTCTCAACTGATGTCACTAAAATGCATTTTTTGCTGTCTTGTAGAATACAGCATTACATACAGCATTGCTGCGTTTTAACAACACAATTGTCAATTACAAATTATTTTACTGGATGTGTGTGAGTAAACGACTTGTTCCACGCACATGAAACCTGGATGCGTTGATTCATTACCGTCGTGCCAGACTATTTACCACAGTAGTGTAGTTAACACATCTACTCTATTAAAAAGGAACGTATTTGTTCATGTTTCTGACATGCGATGCGTGTGATCTATATATGTACGAACACACAAAACAACCATTTAAAGCCCCTTTCTTCATTTCCGATAGGAGTAGTAGTGTGCACATAACAAACAAAAATAAATACAATTATCACCACACACACCACAATGCTGGTGTTGCTAGATTTATGTGAGGAAAGTTTTTCTCTTTTTGGCAGCGAGCCACAAGACAAACGATAATGCGTCAATACGTTTCAAGCTTATCATGCCAGAGCTATCAAGAAGCTAGGGAAGAATTTAACTTACCGATTACCTTATTGCATTTATCATTTAAATTGCTTTAAATTCCAACTGTTTATATTTTGTCAAAATACAGTGAACACACTTAAATAACTGAGGAAGACTGACTGTAATTTCCCAACCGACGTATTCACGTAGTCGTCTCCTATTTTTCCGTCAGCACTGCACTTGGCCCAAAGAACAGGACAACAAACTCGTAACTACAGCAACTCACACTTTCAAGTCTTCCTGCACTTTAATCTGCGAAGCATTAAATTTGGAAGTTTAAAACCAAAATCTTCCTTGTGGATCATCCTGGCAGATACCAAGAAAAACACAATATAATATTCTCGTCAGGTTGAATTGCCGTGATATTATGTTGAAGCCTGTCGAAAACGCTAACGACCGTCTGCCTCTAATCAATCGGACTGTGAACAAAGAGGTTTGACTAATACCAGCTCAATGAGTAATCAAAAGAGAGAGAGAAACGCGAATAAAACAATGTAAAATTTTACCTTGAAAATATTTGTAATACGATAAGTTTACTACACCACAAATCGCGTGTACATAAACGAGGAATTGCCCCATTTAATAAACAGAATGAAGAGTACTATATATTCAAAAGTATCCAATTCATTCTCATTTTGCTAGAAACGTTACTTCTTCTTCTCTCTTTGCAGATATTGTGTTCTCAGCATATAACGTTAACACGGATTAATAAATTTGCCACTAGCAACTCGCTCACTCGACAGTATTGGTAAATCTTGCCCGTGAGTAAACCCTACAGCCACTACTACTGTAATACCATAATAACCAGTGATCGCAATAATGCAACACACAAACCATTATGCATTAACGATCACAGCATTAATTTTCTACTGTAAAAATAAAATTGCTGCTGCCACGATTACTGCACTGGTAGAGGAGTGAGCCTTTAAGTTAGCAGCTTAAGTAGCTCTACGTTATTATGTACATAAGCGCCTGTGTGTAAGTTAAAAATATATGCAATTTCAATTACCTACCTACACTATACGCACAACGCCTACAACAACCACTAGCTTATATACCACGCTACACGTACCTGTTGCCGAGTTACGTGTGTGTACACGTACGACCGCATCTATAAACTAACTAAAAAAACACGCAGGAGGAATGCAGTAATGGGATATAAAAACAGCAGCGAAAATAATAATGTTATAATAAAAAAATGTTGAATATCATCAAAGTGCATATAGAGTGCACTAACTATTCTTCTACCCGCACTCACATTGCCAAGTTCCTGTGTTGTTGTGTGTGGTGTGAGGGAGCTCCCCCTTTGAAATTTTCTATTCCTTCTCTCAAGTTTCTGCATTGTTGTTTTTATTCACATACCTACCATAATCCGCTTTTCTTTTAAAAGTGAACATTGCAACTTTAAAACAATAACGCAGAGAACAAGAATAATAAATACACTATTATTCTGGCGATTCTCTTCCCATCATTTATCAACGAGGTACACACACATAGCCAATACGTAGGTACATATACACAGCTCCTTTATTATATAAAACAGCAACTCTTTAAATCTTGAAATGACTGTATGCCACCATGTCGTAAGGAAAACAGATTATGCCTGTAATTGAACAAGGATTTCTTAAATAGACACAGTCCCACTGCACCAGCAGCGTCACTAGAAGGTATTCCTTCTTTCCGTTGAATTGTAAATTAGAGATGAATGCTTTTAAAGGAAAATTCATCAAGACTTTCAGTAAAATCGACGACATTGTAATACTATGAGTGTCTCATGAGCCGCTTATATAGCAGCAGAAAGTAAAATGTATGGTAATAAGACCATCCTCATCTTTAAATGCTGTTTACAAGTACGCTTAATTATTATTAAATATTTGTATTGGCAATAGTCTTCAATTAAAAAGAAAGACGAGAATAAAACTCTCAGCAAACATATCCCGTCCGCACACATGTACCTACTGATGTTACATGAATTGTAACTAAAATCCAAACAAGAAAATTGCACTTTTGAACGAATTTTGTTTATACTGACTAATAGGTACTCTTTTATATGGTACGGAAAGTCATAAAGTAACGTGCATATTTTCCTTTGTTCTTTCGTTGTCGCTCTCTTCCTTTCACGAGAGTTTTACTACTTCAATCTAAAAAAACTGAAACGAGTTCCTCTAACTAACGTGAAGTACACCTCCGCCAATAGTGAGATTTGACTAGTACTTTGCTCACTAAAAATACCTCCACTCTGTTATTACTTCATTTACTACCTATTATTTATGCCTTTCGCTCTTTTGTACTGCAGCGTACAGCGTACACAACAGCACTTATTCAAATAAGCGATTTCCATCCAAAGCATGCACGTTGTGAAATTATTGTCTAATGTAATGCAGTGCAGTTTTTTTGTTACCTTCCTCCCACGATCAAGTGTATTCTGTCGTCTGTGTTCTCTTGGTGGTTATCGACAGCCATTTATTATTATTTTTTTAAATTTACGGGTTTGTCAAAAATAAATCTCCGACCAAATACATCACCCACACAGTAAGTCACAGCAATCTAAACGGAAATTCATCTTGGAAAATGTAATTTTTTTTATAGAGTTCAACTGCACAAATTTCCATGCTGTTCGCTAATAATAGTTTGTTTGATGTTACTGTTATTATACAGGTATACAACGCACGCACAGGCATGAAACTTTAAAAATGGAAATGCTTTTTCAGTCTTGGCTTCGAAAAAATTACTAAGGATGGCGATAATGGTAATGACCATTTACTTTTTTAAAATAGACATGTCTGGCAGTCTGGTTAGAGCTCACAAGTCAAAACTACCCATAAATTTGAGTAAATAGATACTCTGTGATCGAGAGGGAAAATGGGTGGTTGCTTAGGCAAAGAAAGTCCATTAAAAATGGAAATGCTCAAAAGGATTGGCGACAGCGTGATTGAGATGAGATGATGACGACACTCAAGACTACAGGAGAGAGAGAAAAAATACAAAAAGTCTATGAACTTAGAGGAATGCACCAGTGACTGAATATACTACTTATCTGCCTTACCCAATCTCTCACACACACCATATCTTCTTCAAAACAAATTACAGTAAGCACACGCATTACACTCCGTATTAACTGTCATATAACACATGTTCTTTTGTAGCTATAAAAAATAATTGAGGCACATCCGCAATTAAAAACACATTTGAAAAATATATTTTTTTTGTAAACTAAACTGCCTAAGAATTGGAAGAAAAAAAAGTTATTCTTGATTTTTATTGCCAATTTCAGTTAATTACTAGTCTCTCGTTATAAATCAACGTTAACAAAAACGCTGTACCTATGTCACCATCATGTGCACGATTTTACCATTCTCTTCAGTCAACCAGCCATGGTTGCTCGCTATAGAGTTGCTGTACAGCTGCCTCAACCTTTATCGCCCACCCAAATGGTGGTAGTAATGCTTACGCTAAATTATTATTCATTAGAGGAGTCATACAAAGAGAGTAACATGAAGTAACGTACAGTTTCTCGTAAGAAACAGGGAATCTTCATTGTAATTTGTGAAAAGCGTGAAAGGAATGAGTGCAACTGTTGGTAACTTTATGCGAGGCGCAATCATAACAATGCATTCCCTCTTCCCCCCAGAAAAACAGCAACAATGCCAACTTGCATGTGAAATTTAAAATGTTAAGCCTCACATAGTAAAGTTTTAACGTAGAACTTTAAAAGAGGAAGACATACTTGTCAAGGAAATGGAGCGTTCCACAAGAAGTAATAAGTTGGGATGCGTGCGCACGTACGTGAGTAGGAACAGCCGTGTTCGTTCTCAACCACTTGTTGTAGCCGAACTATCACTCTTAACTTGGTGCAATCAGAGAATAATGAAAAAATGTGTAAGGGAAACATGAAGAGTGAACTTGAAAAAGTTTTCTTGTCAATTGATAACAGCATGAAGTTGCATTCAAAACCTAATCGTGTGGTTCTCTACTAACAAAATAAATGTCATTGCCGCATACAGCTAACTTTTGCTGTGAATTACATATACATTGTTGTAGGGGTTATGTCGACTGCACTTGCTTAACTACACACATGTACATTATTATTATTATTATTATTATTATGCATTTGTAATGAAATGGCACCACCGCCGACAACTACAAGAAAGTAAATTTGAATTGTTAGTTTGTCCTACACTTATCTGCAAAAATGATTTCATTGTTCGCACGAATATGCCCATATAATGTAGAACGAAGGCAGGCATTGTTTGCATTTCTAAAAAATGTGCGGTAAAGCAGCAGCGCTCTGTTGTGTGTTTTCAGTGGAGGGAAGAAGGAAGTTCACAGTTACGTACCCTTTTAAACTTACATAGAGAGAATAAAATTGCAACAACTTTCCGGATCATGCTTCTCGGCATAATAATGAAAAATAAATTAAAACCAAGTAGCTTATATGAGCTGTAGCCGAAGCAGAGAGTGTAGATGCGGCGGTGTGGTACTTTAAAAATGGAGTTCAGAATGACGACTAAAGGGAAAAGATGAGGGTAAATAACAGCAGCGTTTCTGATCACAGAAAGAGTTTACCATTCAACAAGTACGCGTTCCTCTTTCAACTTCAACAAATTCTTGAATGGTCAGCGGAGCTTAAATAATGAAACCGGTTGTACGCTCTGGTTGCGCCCCCGCAACTACTGATGAATGTCGGTATACGTAGAAAATTGCAAAAAAAGAATTCGTAAGACAGGTGAGCTGTTAGTTCTCTCACCTGTTTCAGTCTGGACATTTGTAAACAAGTGCGTTTCGCAATTCGCAACGCGTTGTAAAGAAAATTTACTTTAATTCGTTTTAAAAAGTTGAGCGGCGCGTACATATACCCCATTGAATTTAACGAGCAGTGTGTGCTCGTGCCGTAGGGCGAGCGGAAGTGAGCATAAAATCAAAATTATTTTCGCGCAGTGGTAGGTTCATAAAGCACAATCCATAAAAAATTATTGTTAATTTTCAAGTGTATTTTCGCCTGCGTAGGTAAAATCCTCTGCGGGAAACTGTAATGCAACAAACGATAAATTGTGTGTTACCCATGTTGATAAAATTGGTTAGAGGGAGGCCATCAGTTGTCCTCTGTCAGTAAAATGCGCAAAAATAATATTTCATAATGGTAACTACTATTACTGGTATTATTTCATTATACGCTACCATTACTGATTATAATTACGATTATTTGCAAAAATGTGACTGTCCCCTATCCACCTATCGTTTCCCTCTCGTTGGAAGTCTGGGACAAAGTAATCACGATTGTAATTCTTATGCCAAAAAATAATTACTACTTGCTGACTTCAACTTCGGACTCTTATCCTCGTCGTTGTCATTTTGTACTGTAAAACATGAGGTTTTGGTTTCTTGCGGCTGTACTACCATAAGGCTGTGTAGTCCCTTTAAAAAATCATATTATTGTGAAATATGACATATACAAGAAATTATATTCAAGAAAAAAAATTGCTTCATGGTATTATTGACAAATTAAAGTAAATTTCTGAGCTACTGGGAGAGGTGAAGTGTTAATTTTATTCTACTGTATATTTACTTAATTTGTTTCCTCTTGGGAACCCCATGACGCAAAGCAGCATCACAAGTGACAATGTAAAGTGATAATGATAATGGCACTGAAAAAAAAGAGAGAGAAACTGTACACGTAACTGGTAGTG
Source organism: Callyntrura sp. NNG-2020 (assembly GCA_027744055.1). Lineage (NCBI taxonomy): Eukaryota > Metazoa > Arthropoda > Collembola > Entomobryomorpha > Paronellidae > Callyntrura > Callyntrura sp. NNG-2020. The sequence goes on from JAHZNE010003032.1 coordinate 52,772, forward strand.
TACACATTTTCGTAACCCATGATGACATAATGTTCATCAATCAAAAATCATGAGAAAAGTAGCATCATACGACACATGTAATATGCTTAGCTAGTACATCACTGCATGTCCGAAAAATGACAAGGGAAATTAAGTGGGGATTAGACAAAATGTAATTACTATTTAATGGGGAACACCAATTTTTTTTGCTGTTTTCCCAGTTATACCTATAATGTTTGGCTATTCGGCCTCTTCTGATGAAAATGACACAATGGCATTGTTGCACAGCAGCATCGTTGTGGTCGAGTCAAAAGTTTATCAGTGAATGACAATAATAATTGTAATTATTTACTTGCACAAAACAGGAAATGGTTCGTGGGGACGAAAAAAGTAAATTCCAATGGGCAGTTGTGTTCAAATGAATGAAATAATTTACCAAAATTTAGCCGGCCAGTGGCAATGCAACAATTAGTGGTTAGTGGAAGAACCTACGTCAATGAAACTCCAAACACAACAACAATGTTACCCGACCTAGTAGTCACTTCAAAATAATTTACATGCACAACTGCCGTTGTAAATATGATAGCTTTCGGATATTCACATAAAATTGCTTTTCACATTATTGCACCCAGTGTACGCACCATGTTGGCTGACATACCGCCATGCATCTGTTAACTCACTTATCAAAAGTACGCAAGAGCAAAGTTTGTACCTGTTTTAATTATTACCGCTATAAAGCAAGAACCACGTCCATATTTGTGGAAAATGGTGAACAACAAATATATCATGTCATTATACAAAAATAGTTATATATCAAACATCAGGTTTAATAGAACAACAATTTGCAGACGAATGCTCTATACAACGGTCTACTAATGCCCACCGTAACGATGACAGAGACACTGCACAAATAAATTTAACGTGTCTAAGTTTTATTTTAAATTTACAAATTTGGTGACAATATTGCTGTATATTCCTTTTCTTTCTCCCCACACCACGTAGTGAAGTAGACAACGTAACAGTCGAACTAAAATTGCCTGTCATAAAAAAAGCTGTACCACCAATGTACCTGCATGCGTGCTTTTAGTGACCAACTCACTCGCTTCCTTTCATAGGCATCATACCTGCAGTTACCATCTTTAATTTTTGTCTCGTTTTTGGGAAAGTTAGAAAAGAAAACAGCGTTTCAGTATGACACAACAAAAAGAATTCTAATGTACTCTCATCATGGTGGTGTTACAAATGGACAAATTTATATAAAAAAAAACAGCACAAAGTCACCGTCCAACTGCCGACATACAGTATGAATATAATAACATATGTGTGTGTGTGCGTATATATAAAGTTTAACATAATTAACATCGCGCGTTGTTGAAAAAAGCGAAATCCGTTAAAAGTCCAAGGTGGCTAGAGACGACGTATTCAAGATTACCTGACACCGTATCGTCTCCCCGCATGACAATGTACAAACAAAATATGAGACGCTCACAAAGTTTTGCTAGCTAATGGTCTACAGCAACAGCAGAAGGATGATAAGATAGCAAGCACAAGGAAAACTGTATTTTGACATTTTTTTCATATTCTATTTCCCCCACAAAAAATGCCTCTCTACACTATAAACACCACACACACACACACATCTCTCACATTTAAAAAAAATCCAACCTAATTTTATCAGAGCTTTATTTCGCCTAGTCAGCGTTTGAAGAAAAGCGTGGAAAGATGCTTGAAAGTAAGTTATGATGACGTGACATTTAATGGCTTACAGGGGTGAAACGATTTTAGAATGCATGCTACATCACGTGGTTGTTTAATGGGCTGTATACAAAACAGGAGTAATTTCTGACATGTTTATGCTGCATACATGCGCAGTGACAACAACGTCATTAGTCATTACCTCTGGTGTTTGTTTTCTACGATGGTGGGAGAAAAAATAAAGTAAACTCGGCTAAAATTGTGGAATGCAGGTAGTGTGAAATATGTGAACTAGGCTAGAAGAAAAGGGAAGAATAAAGAACAAACTAAAAAAATGACTGTCAATGCCTCAACTACCTCGCTCTGGTATTGCTCCTCCCTTTATTTGTGCATTGTCTGAGTCCCTTTCTTCTCACCATATTTCGCTTGTCTCGGTGAGAACAGTAATGTGAATACAATGAGTGTTGTGACAACACTAATGATTATAAGTATGGGAGATGACAAAGGCGTCATCATTCCTTGCTGACATTGTAAATATATTAAAATCTAACTTGTAACGCCAATAACAACAAGCCTAAGCCAGCAAAAATGCATAAGCAAAAATGAATTCTGATGATGCTTAGGTAATTTACGACGACGAGGAAGATAAGGTTTACAAACTCGTGTCACGTAACACGTTTCTTGTCGTGTACGAAAAATACACCGTTTTTACCACGCAAGCGTGTTCTACCAGCTATTTATCTATCTACGCAGTAAATTGCTAACGGAAAGTTGTAACTAAACGGCAAGGTAAACGGATTCTTACCAGATCATCATTAAGTTCTCATTTTTTTTCTCGGCGTCGGAATAATCAATTCAGATCAGATTTTTGTCTTGTGTGCCCCTCCATGTGATCAATTATTGTGCGTGACAGTGTGGAATTTCATGAAATGTATGACTACTCGTGTTGAATTTAAAAAATAACCCTTTCATTTTTTTATTGTGGAAGATGGGAGCATGGTCGGATAAGGTTGATGGAAACTGAATGGCATCCCTGTAATCATGACATGTGGCGATAGCCGGAATATTGATAATGCTCACAGAGATCAAGTCGTCGTGTATCGTCCTCGTCAATGTTATCTTGCGCAGTGCAACGGGACGGATGAATACAAACTACACGCTTGTTTCATTGTTGCCAATCATCATCTTCCACTTGACTCTGTAATTAGTCCTTCGTCCAGACAATAATAACATCAAGAAATTAAACTCATCTTAGATGACGACTTAATAAAACTTCTTTTATCAGCCTCCATATTCCCAACACTCAATGTATATTCCTTCATGGCAAACCATAATATCATCCCATATCATCTTGATTTCATTTCAAAGCACACATTCCTTTTGCAAACAATGCAGCCATTTTAAAGTTACAAACTTACAATAAGCAACGCTATTGTAACGCCTAAAATAAGGCTACGATTTATTATGTATGTAATGCACGTAATTAGGCCTAATTGCAGCAATGCTAAAAATACAAATATCCCACACATCCCCAGAGCACTACTATCTATACTCAAAGAATAGGAAAAAAAACTACTTATTACACGTCTTTAATGGATTCAATGAAATATGAAATGTGACAATGCGTTACACACTTGGACGACTACTGCCATGGTGGTAGTCTGGTAGTGGTGCATCGTGGTGGTGGCAATAGTAGTAGTAACTGCGTCATATAATTCCCATCCCAGGCCACTGTTGTTTTCTAAATCTACAGTCACCGGGATTTGTTTAGATTTTTACTTTTCACGCGCTCATAAAAGTCAGTCAGTCAGCACAACAGACGTTCGTTCCTTCGTAACTTGAAGCATAAAGAGTGTTCGGAATCACTGGTAAAGTACATACATACATACATACATCCCTACGCCATATAAAAGTGCAAGCAGAGGATGTGCTCTCGAGATGATGCCTGACATTAAAAACGGAGCATAGCACGAGAAGTACATAATATGTATCTATATACTGTTTCTTCTTACTTACAATAATAATTACTAAATTGAATATCATCATCATTACTACATCCCCCGTCATCCCGTTCCTCTCCCATTCCCTCTTTTCTTTCATGACAGCTAAATTTATTGTTGAACTAATTACTCCACAGAGAAAGGGAGTGTGCAAGTGTGTGTTCATAGTTGAAAATGCTATTTCAAAGCCATAAACCCCATATAGTCCCCACCAGCACATACTTGTAAAAAACTATTATGATGGATAATTCGCTGTATTATTCATTTTTGTCGTAGATACTTGCTTGAGTAAATTCACACTGATCGTCGTCTTTCTTAAATAAATACACAGTCTTATACAGGGAGTCTGTAGATACTTGATCAAAGTAGGCTTACTACTAAAACTGCCACCAGAAATGTGTTCTGCCTCTTGAAGATCGTATACGGTAATACGGATTGGGGATGCTCACACGATAGATTTTCCCATTAAGAAAAACTTAACGGACTGTAATGTGCATATAGCACTAAAATATCGGTGATACATACTATTACAGAGGTGGTTCAGTGTGAAGACTACGGCGCTTACTTACCATTATCATTACCAGCAACGAGAAACGGATCACTCGTTTTATTGTCGGCTTTGCCGTTTTACTCAAGTTGCTCAGGCTTGCGCGTGAATCGAGCAAAGCGCATCATCTTGATTAATTAATAATAATAACAACAATAATAGTAATATCATCATAACATTTAATATGCATGGCTAGTGCCATATGTACTCAGAGAGGACATCATCTCTCTTTTATGAATGACAAGAAAGATGATGATGGTACACACGAGCTTAGCCTGAATGAGAGTCCCGCCTACTTGTACTTACTTAATTATCTTTAACACTGATTATCTCAAAACGAAAAACACCACTACCACCACCACCACCACTATCTTCATCAACGTTCTAATAGTCTTGTTACTACTCGTCGGCAGACTTGAGACTCTGTCTCTTATTTCCTCTTTTTCGCTCTGTGATCAACATCAACGATGTCGAAACGGTTTACGGTGCGTAAATAATGGCTTTTCAGTTTCCATTTCATGCATGCCCTCCTCTTTCCTTTCTAATTATCACACAGGAAAAATGGGTCGTTTATCAGCCAACAAGATTCGAACAAAACTTATTCATTTTTTTACGCCACAAAATAGTGTCATCGTTAAAAGTGCGCTTTGTTTTGGTACTTCAATTTTGATTACCTCATCTATTTACATCCGTGTCAAAAGTACAAGAGTGCCAGTGACCACATATTGAGAGGATATTAGACTTTTCCATTTTATTTATTGTTAATGGCGCAACAAAATCAAAGTGTGGCAACTTTGGACGTGTCTTCCTTTAGACGTAAAAATGCTCTATGACAATGCAATATGACATCTTCTTTCAGTGTGAAACTCCCAGTCGAGTCCCTAGAAGAAATTTCGTCACGTAAAGTTTGCAATTCTCTCTGACTACTTGTTTCTCATCGCGATGATGGGATGCACAGTTCATCCTGGCTTTCCACCATGTAGTATTAATTAATAACGGCAATGCAGCTAACAACTTCTTCTTTTGCTTTCAGCGAGTACGCATCCTCAGAAATGTTTTACAACCGCACTCATTAACAGCTACTTAAACTACGTAAATGTCACAGGTGGGAAAAGTAGAACAGGTCTTCCCCTTAAAAATGGCAACTATCGTCTTTATACACATCATCTTATGGCTTCTTACATGGAGGAATTTGAAAATGGGAGTTGCTTCGTCAACACCACCACCGCAACCGCAAAAGTCTACTTGTAGACGTGCGTATTGTTACAATTATTGTGTATCACTATTTACCCGACATTACCGCATTTATTATATGTTTTAGTGCAATCAGATTCTTCTAGAAAAAGTTTACGATAAAATTCCATTTTCGATGCGACTACTTCTTACATCAGAATACGAGAGAACACGTGTGTGCATGTTATTATGCATTTTGCCTCCTATTATTAGGTTTTCTATGCAAATTTTCGTATTCGCATTACCCATGCCCATCTATGGAAGTGTAAACAAAAAAATCAAACTATTATATGCACTTATAAATACATATCGCAACTTATCAAGCCTCTTACCATATTTATGATGGAGCGTGACAGTAGCAAAAAGATGACTTATTGAATGAGTGAGTAGGCTATGCAATCTAGAGCAATGTACGGCGCATAACGATAATCCTACAAATGTTTTTTGTAAAAAAAAATAGTCGCAAATTTTTCGTAACATTTTGGTTCAGCACGTTCTCGTTGTCTCATTGCAATCAACAACATAATTGTGTAACGTGTACAAAAAATAAATGTTAAATGTAACATACTTTTTTGTGGAGCTTACCTGAAGCAAAAAATGATATTAAACGGTGTTTTGCTGCTGCTGCTGTGGTCGTGGCACAATTTACAATTATGTATAAGATTCGCATCCCCCTCAAAACAAAAATGAAATCATTTCTCTTAAAACTTAAGAGAAGATACTTAATGCTTTACGAGAGTACGACTGAAGATGAGAGGCGGTGATGTGATGGTGATGAAATTTGTAATCCGGTCTCTTCTTTTTTAGTGGATGTCAACATGAGCGAATTAGTAGAATCGGTTGATAATTCTGCAAAACAAAACAATAGGTACGAAATTAGTTTCATTGGCAATCAGCGATTATCCTGAAGTTAATTGCTTTTTTAAAAAAATGCATGAAAGGAAGGAGAAAACTACCACAGCACGCGCGCTTGCCTTCATATAACCATGCCTGCTCTCTGGTAGCCTCATTTATTACTATAATAACAGATAAGCTGATATTGTAACGATAATTTGTTTAATTTCATGTAAAATAGCGAGCATCAAAGATTTCCTACATAAACAACGCAGTATGATGATGCCTTGTACTACTACTATCGTTAACAGCCTATTTTTGTTGTACCGATCAGAATGCGAGTTCTCCCAGAGGGAGGACACACCAGTGAGAATTTCTTCCCTGATAAGGAACGCTTTGATTGATTTCAAGAAGCGTCATTAGGTCAAAAGTTATATCACTTTACCATCATCCTCCCCATTACTGTCTTTTCAGCTAGTGACGCGACAGATTAGCCTGGGAGAAACGAGTAAACCTTCCAACACCTTGCAGAGCCACACTTGTTACTACTAATGTGCCCAATGAGTCAATGAGCGAGGGATTCTTCTCTGTGCCCACATAATTGCTTCATAGTGTCATCTGCTGGGAATGCAGAAGATCTAAAGGTTTTAATAGAACTCCTCGTGAGAAAATGAACAGGAAAAAAATTACTGTGACCACAATGTTGATATAATTGCTAAGGTAGAATCACTAAGATCGGTACCACTTTTACATTATATGATACTCTGTGCATCAATAAATATTACGCGTAACGTGTAGAAATGACAAGTGATTACGATTATCTCGATTTACCTACTTTTATTTATGCGACAAGAAACTGCCAGAAAATCTATAAAATCTATCTTCATTAAAAAGCACTTTATCATGTTTTATTCACGGCGTACCTAGAGATAGTGTAATATTTTAATTTGGGTATTTCGTGTACCCAGGGAATAATAGAGTACGGAACTGATATTTCGTGAAGTGATGAAAAGGGTCCACCTCTCCGTAATAAATGTGCGCATAATTTTTATAAACACACATTATTACAGTCGTGTTAAGTTTAACACCGTGCTGACAGAACAAAGAGAGTACACAACTCAAGACAGGACAATACGCGGAAAAGAAAAAAAAACTGAAACGATGATTACGACGACGAGCAACTTCACAACAACAAATTACAACAATCCACTCGATCGTAAGTCCACCAATCATTATAAACTACCCTATCCTTATAAATCATCTTGAGCATACTGTTATTACGGCGTTGATCTCGTCACATTACTTCCCCCCTCTGGAAGGCATGAAAAATGAGATGCAAAAAAAAATTTGTGAGAAGTATTGAAGGCGTCGTATGAAAGTTTGTTTTACAATGCTCGACAACAAACCAAGAGAAAGTTGTCCATTTTTATCGCTTGGAATGGAAATGTGTGTTAAGTGGACGTTTAACAAAGTGTTGCTTAATAACAGTGTATAATGCAACATATGTACATGCACATGTTCGTCAATAATCTTACTTTTTATTCAGTTTTATGCGCGATCTGGGTTTCAAGTGACTTAAGAAAAAAGGCGTAGGTAGAACAACCCTTTTCAATAAAATATACATGCATACATACCCAAAAACCACTACAGTACATTTCTACAAATAAATACACTTGCTTTTCAGAAACATGAATTTGCAGAGTTTATCTATTTTTAATTTTTTTTCGCACATCTTCCATTTAAAACTTTAAAAGATAATAATAGTGTTTGCAGAAAGAGAAAAGTGTAGTATATTATGATTTTGGCGTTGTTTCGTTAGCTAACAAGTATCAAGTATGAACTCATTGAAACTGGCTCTCTAGCACATGCTGGGAACAATAGCAGCGAAAGAGTAACAGCTTTTTGGTGTGCACTGCGTTGCAATTTGCAATACAGAGGCAGGCAGACGATGGCGAGTTGATGAGCCAGCACAGCAACGTAGAGCCACCATCATCATCATTGCCATTTGAGGCCATTGATGGTATTATAGCTTATTCTTTACCTGTCGTTACTGCCTAAAAGCACGCATGCACGAGCACGAGCACACGAATGATACAGAGAGAGACGCATGTCGCAAGACGAGGTTTTCATTTTAAATTCAATGATTTACAGTGATATCTTGTCATTTTCTGTCCTGCTAGTCCTCCTTGTTAGCCTGCCTAATGAAAGGACAGGACGCAGGACTACAGTCTGGCAAAGCTGAATGGAAACAGACAACAGAAGCCTCTTAGTTCTCTCTTATTTTTGTTTATAAAGACTGTGCGCCCAGTCAGAAGAGGAACAGAAGCCCAAAATTGGCGATGAAAGAGATGAAGTGATGAATTTTGAATGAATGAAAGACCAGAGCTGCATTAATGAAAGAGGCAACACTTAGTTAACGCCAACTTCACTAGTACTGGTAGTAGTACCGCTGCTTGTAGGATTAGGCGAAGAAGATGAGATTACACAACTGAAAAGCGTAGTGACTCGTTGCATATGTAATAGAAATAATAACAATAATAATAGTACGAGTTTAAATGGTATTTCTGTGTACGCGCATTATAGACCTGAGCGTTGTGCAACAACTGAAGAAACGTCGCGTAGTTTTCGCAGGCGACGTGAAACGACAACGACGTGACCTTTTCTCCTGCGCCTTAAAAGGTTAAAAGTATGTACCGCAGCGTACTTGTAGGCTGAGCGTGACAAATAGCGGCGATGAAGGGTGCTACTATAAATCTATGTAAATAAATAAAGGAAGGCATTATGTTTTCACTTAGGCAAGTCAAATACTGTTTTAGTTTGGCGAGTATATTTTGAGGAAAAATGGAAAGGGAATGAAAGTGAAAGTTACTCGTTGTAACAATGTGGTTTAATAAGTGTTTTACTGTGTACTGCTGAAATGTAACGCCGCTGTCATTGTGATGATGCAAAATCGTGAAGACGTTTCTACAAATAGCGAGGAAAAATCCTCGTTGATTTACAGTTTTGTTTTGCTTGAAATTCATAAATGAGAAAGAGAGAGATAGAGAGGGTAGAAGATTGTACATGGACAGAAGAGATGTCTGTCATGGCAATTATTTGCCGAAGCATGACGAATACTGTTCCTTCTAGTTGAACCATGTACCAATCCCAGACTACCGCACAGTAAACATATATTGTTATCAAGTAGGCTTCATCCCATCATTGTCAAGGTGCGTTTACCAAGCCGTGTCTTGGTAAAAGACGCCCCGAACACAGAGGTGAGCAGGCTACCGGGGATTTGAAAACTACTTGTAGGTCGGTTGCCGGCTCCACTAGAATTACAGTGTGGGCACCTGATGACTGAAAATTCATCGGGGGCTGGTTGGTGGCAGCCGAGGACTTACAAATTAGAAAGTGGAAGGTTACCACTGATTGATTACCGGTACCTTTCAAATCGGTTGGTTGCCGATCCCCATAAAATTGATGTACAATCTTAAATTTGTGTGATGTTAGATGAGTAAATCTTGGGGGTTGTTTATGGTAGCATGTACGTGATCACGGGTGGGCTACCCACCTCTGTCTGCACACGTAAACAATCAGCTACCTTGCAGTTTCGTTTCCAATATTATTTCGAGTCATTAGTTCGTCGACTGTGTTAAATTAAAATAGACACCAATTTTTTTGTAGTTGAACAGTCAACAAATAAACGGTTGAAAATAACAATATGTCAAAATTTGTCAGTGTGCGTGGCAGGAACAATGCAATACTATAGCTTGTGCACTTTAACTGTTTCCGTTGTCATTTAAACCAGTACCACCCACTGTCGAAGAAAAAGTCAGCCATCAGCATTTGCCTGTTTGTTTATCTCCATCTATCTTGATCTTTATCCATCAGCATTAAGAATAAAAAAATGAAAGTGATGATAACAACAGGCGCAAAGTTTTAAGATATTTTTTTCTACCAAAGTTGGATTTTATCACCGCTGTTTCTATAATAGTAGATAGAACCATCTTTGTCCCTCGCATTTGGCACCATATCTATATATTATTGGAATGTAGTACGAGAAAAACTTTCATTTTCAAAAAATGATTGCCGATTGCTTTGGGCCAATGAATGCTACCACCACGGCAATAACAACAACAAACAAAGAAGACAACAATATAACTTATCTTGCCAACAAACCGTATCACTTTTTCGGTGATTACGCAACGAACACAAGTTGTTAAAACTGAAAGTGTGTATATCCCTAACCCCAGATTGGCTTCATCTGATCCCCAGCACTACCAAGTCGATATTTAGCAATGAGGCCAAACGAACAAACAAATGTTCATCGTGAATGGGAACACTGTCCGTCACACAGCGGTGGACACTGCAGCAGCACTGCGAAATGCGATGACAATTCAAAATGACTACAGCATTTGCTGCACTTAACCGCGTGCTATTTACTGGCATTTAATTTTATTGTTTTTAACATTATGCAACGCGACGACTAAAGAATAAAATTATGCAAATTTGGACGTAATTTCCCAACTCGGATCTTCCATCGCATCAGCCTCATCTCATCTCAAACCAATTCTTAAATAAATCATGTGACAGAACTATTTGTTAGTTTACAAGCAATAAGGCATTTGGAGTATCCCAGCGAAAAAAAAATTAATACAAAGAAATATTTCATGCAAATGTGTCCCCCATTTATCAGCTTTCAACTTGCAATAAGTCTCTCCGTCTACTACGGCAACGGATGATGATGTACTAAATACCACCAGCAGCAAAAGCAACACCGCAAAGACAATCCATCATTTTCAATCCTCTAATCACATCTCTTATTTAATCTTCGCCAATATCACTAACCAGTAACACAGCGAAGGGGACGGACGAGGGATAAGGGATAACACGTAACAATCGACAACATTGTTTATATCTTAGGTAATTTTTTTTTAAATTGCCCTCTCAACACCGACGCGCCTACAGCTACGTGCATACAAGATATATTATAACCGCTAGAAAAACAATTACAATCAAACATTAGCATCAGAAAACATTTTGTATCAGGACATACCAAAGAGGTACTTCTCCTATAAAAACATAATTTGTTTTAGTAGCATGATGGGACGACGCTGGTGGTAGTAACCCAGCGAAGGTTGGTGTTGTGTACTGATGATAATCGTGGTGACACTTTAGAATTCCTTCCTTTTTAAATCCGACGCACTTCAAAGCCTCTCATTTTCGTTCATGCGTTGGCAATTGGCAGTTAGTAACGAGTTTCGATATGTACCTATGCATTTGTCAAACGCTGTATTTGTGTTGTGTAGTATATAGTAGTAGCAGTAGTAGTTGTAGTAGTAATAGTTGTAGTGTCGACGGAAAATTATACGCAGGGTGGCAGTGTGTACTTCTTGGGCACTTCACTTTGTAACTAGTAAATTTAATATTACGAATTGTTGTATGATTTACGCCTTTTACTACTCGTTTCTTTTAAAAAATTAATGCGTTTTTTATTGTCGATTGTTGGCTAGACGTAATTTGTGCTGAAAATGGCAATACGTCTCAATGCGATGGCGGTGGGTCTCTCTCTCTCTCCCTCTCTGATAAAATCTACGCATTAGTATGAAAAGCGAAATAAAATCACACATCCTTCTTCGTCTAAAGTTTCCTCAACTATTGAAACTGCTATTTTATGCCTCTAATTTTGTGACCGTGAGATGCACTAAAAACACTAATATTTCCCCATTTACCAGTACTAATTGAACGCCAACGAAGAGAAACTCAATTAGTTATTGTATTCCATTCGGTACTCCTACTGACAACTTAGGTCTAGATATCATTTCATGATTAGCCTTATGAAAATCGTCGCTTACTGTTACACCAGTCCCATATAAATAATAGCATCTCTCAAACCATGGTAACTTATTTTTTAATGAAGAAGTAACGTCCCACTTATTCCATCTTATAGAACTAAATGAATGAGCCTACGTACAAAATCGATGTGCTTTGTAAGGTAATGTCTTGCTAATATTTTTTGTCCATTTATTGCGCTGCTCCATCAGCAGCATATAGTGCTACATGTTTACTGCGGAATATTGGCGAGTAAGCGCTTTACTATATAATATGCCTCAATTAAAAATTATCATGTTAAGAGGATGACAATAAGGAAAAACTAAAACGTCAATCATCTTGAACATGCCTATGCTATTATATACCACACCAATACATTGATACCACCAATGCAGAGGAAAATGCATGTAAATATAATAATAATAATAATAATAATAATAAGCAAGATATAGCAGCTAGTAAATAGGGGAATAACGAAGCTATAATTCCTATGAATTGACCTTAAGAATATTTATTATTATTTACTCTCAAAAATATGATCAGAGTGTATACATATCCAATTCCTTGTAATTTGACAAGAGTGACCAAAAACGACTAGATGATGATGGTGTGCTGCTGCAGTTGGTAAAAGGTAATAAGTCACCTTGTTATTTTGAGTGAGGCAAGGTGATGTCATGTCAGTTGACAGTCAGTTTAGCAAAGCAGCAAAATTGGTGGCAAGTGGCAGCGAAAATTAAACAGCAAAATCATTATTGTCTTGTTGTATTTATGTATATTGCGATTTTTTGTGAACCATTAATGTTGGCGATGAAGATCAGGGAATCAGCAGAATAGCCGTAGCAGCATTTGTTGTTTGCTGTTGTTGTCGTCGTCGTCGTGTTGGTTGAATTAAATACGCAGGTAAGCATTCACATTGTTTCTGTATACTTTTGTCGTTATGATGATGATGACGACGGCGCGGCGATGAGCATCGTGCACAATGATTATGAATGGGGAGGAATCAGCAAAAGAATGCAGGCTTAATAGCACACTACTACACACTTGTTCTTTCTGTTTAGGGGTAACGCCTAAAGGGATATCGTTTAGTAGGTTGGTTGGATCTCTATTTTCTACGCTAGATTACCGAGTAACTAACAAGCAAATTTATGTACTCTGCGTATTATTGCGTATCACTTACAATGTACCTATTTGCATACCTAAGTCATTAGACTTCCTCCCTATCAAAAAATCATAAATCCTTTCTCATCCTCTACACTACTACACGCTGCTCCGTGCCATTTTTATCCATACATTACGCAATGAAATGCTTAATCTAGCAACAAACTACCATGTTGACGATGATAGGATCCTTGGTTACCTTGATGACAATGACAAATTCCTAGTAGATTCTAGATATCTTTTATAGGCAGATGAATAGGCCATAACCATAACGCTGCATGTTTCCCCCATATTTTGACGCAGTTGTATTTTCTACGTATCACTCGCTCTATACGCGCTATATACCTAACCTGCAACAATGTCTCTTTTCATGTCGTCTCCTCGGTAAGAATAATACTTGCGAGAGATAAGATGCAAAACAAACAAACCAGTAGTGCGTCATAGCGCCGCAATACTTGGTTTTCAGCTCCATATGTGATGTTTGTTGAGTTGGCGAGTTGGGGCGCAGGAATACCTTTCTAGCGAGAGGATATTATGATTACTCTAATCTAAAAGGCATACGAGACCAAATGAGAGCTGCGCTTGAGGAAAAAAGTGTCTTTTGCTCAAGCTAAACGTGGCCAGCACATCAGCATCATCATCGTCATCATTGTGTTTTATGTGTAGACAATAAATTGTACTTGCTGTTATGAGGAGACGATCTGATGTACCATGTTGGCGTATCGGTATGTGTAGCAAGGGGGAATCGAGAACAAGTGCAATTTTTCTCATCCTTCACTAGCATTTTTACTCCTTCCGTGCACACAGCTGAATTATACCGGAAGTAAGACAGAACTAGAGGTAAATTAAATTTGTCAGCGGTGAGTTCGAGTTCCCTGTTTAGCATGGCTCTCAAAGCATATTAGCATGTACTAGCCTTTCATTTACGCTGTTGCAGGAGTACCATACTACCAATCATGGATAATTGATAGTAGACCATAAAGCAATCAATTGTAAATTAAATTGTAAGGAACTTTGAAACCGACTTGGTAATAAATTTAATGAGCTGAAGTACCCTCATCCCCGGTTTAAACGGGGCCCAGCATCAGTCTAATTATATGGTTGTGACCACGATGTCGTTGACATTTTGTGGAGAAAACAAAAACAACACAACACGATTACTCTGGCGTATTCCAAATTGATTTGCCTACTGAGCTATGCTTTCCTACGCACACCTCTAGGAAAAATGATGTTTACTACTGACACAATCGTCGCTGCCCCATCACTCAACACCTACACGCTAAAAAAAGGCACAGACATGGTACATGGCAGTCTTGTTTATGGTACACATACTTAACTGTGACTTCATCAAAGAAACGAATACAGTTCAATCACATTTTTTATTGCTATTACACTTATAAAAGGTGCCAGAGAACTGCCCATGAGTTTTATCCCATATGTACCAACATTTTTTTTGGCCTACTACGATACCCTGCTGCTTCAAGTGCTGCCAACCAATCATTAGTAGTGGCGTGTAGTCATTTATGCGGAGATAACTTATCAAATAATGTGTCGTTACCATGCCAATAATAATTTTGATTACACTGATTGATGTAATAATCATTCACACCAAATCACTGCCTCTACCTTTCAGCAAATTGGTTACTTACTAACGATGTGTAGTCACTTACAATGTTTGTCGACTGTTCGATCCGGCGTAGAAAGTAAAATTGTAACAGGCTGTCTGTATAAGCACACGAAATAAAGGTAGGCGTATACCCGCAGCCACACTCGTCGTTGTTGTGCACCCTTTTTTGTCGTAATACTTCAAAATTTATCCGTAGACTCATCTACAATTAGCGTTGCTTCCGTTTCCGCGCCTGACATAATTCAGAGTCACAGATCGAACTGTATATTGATCTGTTATTACATCACCTCCGTTATTTTACAGTTTGTTGATGCTCGTTTATCATTATATTAATGGGCCATTATCAATTCACATACTTGCACAGAGCTACAAGTTGATTACACTTTAAAAAATATTGGCACTCGCACAAACAACTTTTGTGGGGAGCGTCGCTACCTAATTATGATGCCGAGGACGAGAATGGTAGGGCAAATACTACGCACAACGCACAAACAACCAGTAGAGATGTTTTTGGTAATTAACAATAAAATGACCATCCTCATTCAAATCACGCCTCAGCAGCTCGGCGGAGCAACCGCGACGATCTAGATCATAACATTATTGCCTATAACGTTAAACACCATAACAGCTGTATATACTTATAACACGTCGTTTGCTACTTGTCATGTAAGAGTTTTGTAGAGCACTCTCAACGTCGCAGACACAAGAGGCAGATTAACTGATTGGGTTGGGAACTAGAATCCTCACCCTAATTTTTCAATTATTGACGTCTCTCTGACTCAATTCTATTTCCTCCCAATGGACACCTCATCAACACATTTCTTGGATGTGTTCCATTCGAATCCCTTTTCTATGAAAAATTGGATGGTTGCGAGGATATTGATAAATACTAATTAAATATTACTTCCCGGCGGCACGTCCTCGAGAGAGAGAGAGAGAGAGAGAGAGAGAGAGAGAAGGCTATCTGCGAAGGAAAACAAGCTAGGAACAGGAACCACATTTCAAACGGATTTTTTTTTAAATTGGAATATTTTTGGCAACCGCACCTATGTGACTGCCGATCGACAAAAATTAAGAAAGGAGTAAGATGACACTAGTGATAAAGACAAAAAGTGGTATAGAAGTTTCCTCTGCAGATTTGATATCACTTTGATATTTCCTGGAGTTTGTTAAATGAGACGAGACAGAGTGGAAACTTTACGCGTATAGTACGTGATGTTTGCTTGCCTTTTGCAACAAAGCAGGAGGAAATTTCCTCCTTTTGACGGCGAGGATGACGTCGATTGAGTGAGTGATAGGTATTTAGGCCAGTCAAAAAGCAATGAAACATAATTCTCAACATAAGCATCTCAACCTCAACAGCAGCGGTGGTAATGTACTTTGCAAGTGCATCATGTACTCTACTCTCTTTTACAAACTTCGCTAGAGTCCCCAACATTTTGACCTCATTTATTTATTTATTTATGCATAAAAACCAATTTTACATCCATAGCAAATCATCCAAAAATTATGTTGACGATACGCTTTCCTAACACATTTTTAGAAATGAGTGTAGTTTCCCGGTACGTGAAGTTGCACAGCCTTCTCTTTTTTTATTTCAGACGCAACAACTACAAAACGGGCATACGAATCAAAATACCGTTTCAAAATTTATTTGGCGGAAAGACGAAGACCTGAAACGGCAATGAAAGGAGAAAGGTGCAGCAGATTAGCTGTGAAGCTAAAGTAGGTATAAAAATGTCCATATTTGCTCATTTCGCTTTTATAAAACGACGACGACGACTAACAAGAATATTTTATCTCCGTGGTGAATCAAGAAACGGCGAAAATAACGTGAAAGAATCATCCGTTTAAAAACATCATTATTTGCGTTGATGCACACACGTTGTGTAGTACTACACAGCAAAACCAATAATGTGTTGTAGTTACGGTTTTTTACGAGGCCGTAATAATAAATCCGCTTTGCTGTAACTGTTTTATTTGGTGAAAACATATCATAAAGATAAAGCAAAATGGGATGACGATGATGATGATAGTTACTTTACTTCTGTGTAGCAGCAGCAGTGTTCAATCTAGTAAATAAAATTTGACTCATATAAAGGCTATCATCATCAGCAGCAGCATGTATCATTATTTCCAAGCGAATGTCATGACTCATGACGACCAGGAATTTATCGTGATTAACTGCGTGGTAAGGATAAAAATATTTAATCTCATATCATGGTAAAGTTGGACGATGTATGCATGCTCGTACAATGACATGCATGGCACTGTCACAAAATCCTATACAGCCATTTAGTGATATAGCGTGTCTGCCATACGGTAGAACTTCCGTACAATAATTTTTACATTTCATTTTCCCTCGCAAGAAAAGTGAACTACTAAGCTCAAGGACAGGAAGGAAGAGATTCCACTATATTTAACCGACTATAGTTGTTTCCCTATTTAAATTTAATGTTCCGGTGATTTTGCCTTTTCTTCCCAGCGCAGCGCAGCGAGGAGTTGCATGCACTTAAAAATGAACTTGACATCGAAGAGCCTCAAAATTACCACCTGACGACGGCCGTAATTATTTGCGACTACATGTACACGTCTAATAGTAAAGCACGTGGTCTATCCCTCGTCAAAACGTCTTTACTCTCTTTTCATGACGATGATGGTGACGCCGGGGTAAAGAGACCGAGACATGACATGAATGTTACTCTCATCAACATGCTTTTGGGAAATAACAATAAAGAGAATAAACAGAAAGTTTATGTGTACACGCGGAAAGAAAAATGCGTGCCAATCTAGGAGTGAGTAGTGTATTCGCTGTCTGGGTAAAAGTCATTTGCCTTGAGTCAATGTGCTGCTGTCATGCAAGCAAATTTGTTAACTGTACAGTTATGGTTGTGCTGGCTGCAAGCACAGATTTTAGGTTACTCGTTCCTCCTGCGTGCACGCAGTTTTAATGTAGAGTGATGCTATTCATTAATCATTTCAATAAATTTCCAATATTTCCTTGTTAGTTTCACCATAACACTAAATCCTAGCGAATTCAAGAAAGGCTTCACTGATGCCACTGGTCACCAGTGGATACTACTACTTCTCCTCGACATTGATCATTCTTAAAAATTGAGGTAAGTCAAAATATACAACAACGCGCCCGTGTCGCGCATTCAATGGCACTACTACGAAATGTGTAACTTGTGAAAGTTATCACTGTTCCCTATTCTTCGAATTCAAGCAACCGGAAACTACTCTACGTTGATTGATTTATTAATACAAGTTTGATCCTGATATAATCATGAAGAGAATGAGGATGACAGGTTGATGAAAGTTAAAAATTAATTGCTCACTGATGTATTATTATTTACCATCAACGTGATTGAATAAAATTGAAAAGGTCAATATCATCAATGCGAATGCGACCATCACCAAAGAATGTTTGGTATTCCCTCGCCGTCACAGCCACACGCAGGCAGGCTGGCAGCTGCAGTAGTACACTGGGAAGCAAATCAGTGTGCTGTTGGTAACTGTGTTTGACGTTCTGTAAAGTAAACTGACCGTGAAATTGAACCTTGCCTGTTTTCATTGCCAATTCTTCACACCATGGAAACAATTTCTTTTTCTTGAAGAGCCCTACCGACTACAGACAAAAGGTTTTGAAAGTTATACACTTGTGCTCCTATGCGTCAAGATGTACCACAAGAAATAATCCTCTTCCACATCGAGCCTAACAACGATCAATCTAAATGCTGCACGTCAAACAGAAGTAACGTTGTATTCATAGTAACAATTTTCTAATCGCCATCTATGAAAGTTGCTGCTTTCATAAAAAAAAACTTCCAAATGCACGACCTGTCCGTCCCTATAATAATAAATGATAAATAAGCTCTGATACAAAATTATAAAAACATGTAGAGACTTGGCTTTTTAGAATCGAGACTCAAATACATAATGTAATATGTTGTAATGTAGATTATTTAGGTATTTGTAAAAATTGTACTAGTACCTTGTATTTCAACATTTGTTTCATGGACGGAACATGAACTTCTATCTAAAAGAATAAGGTCGGTTTTCACGGGGTGGACATCAAACTACTGCTTAGAGCTTAGGTATAAATGTGTGATCGTAATATTTGATCAGGCAGAAGTATAATGTGCTTTGAATAATACGGAAAACCAAAAGGTCATGTATTAGATCTAGTCTTGATAGAATAACTGTTAACGTTGGATTCTAGTCTCTGTTTTCTATTCAAGCCTTAGTATTACTTAAAATATCACAATGTTTTTAACACATCCTAATTAAACTCATGAAAATAGAAATGTCATTATAGTTTAATCTTGTTGTAGCTTAATGAAATTGACGAGCAGCAATATTACAATCTTACTTGCCCTTTGACAGCATTCTGGAATAATAACATTTATGGTGTCATCATATTTGTTATCAAAGTTTATATAAAATATTTTAGTGTTTTAAAGCATAAATTTACTGCCCATGTTGAAATCGGGATTTCTTGATGAAAGAGATGTGCCATACAACAACTTATAAGTCAGTCGTGTAAATAGAGAACAGATGCGAAAGATGTGCGAAGACGACTACAGTACCGTACGTATTAATGCTTTTATTACAAAAATATGTATACATCGTTATTACCTTTAACAACCTCAACAGTCTTATCTATTGCTGAAAGTCTACCATTGTAACGATTTCAATTCTATTTCTTTCCTTCACATATTGTATAGTTTTTTTCCTTTGTCGCTTTTGCACTGTACCTTTATATCTAATCGACTTTAAATTTGACAACAAGAGACTCGTATGATGAGTTCGTGAGAAGCTACAATGCTAGTTTTTCCCAATAGCAATACAACACCCCTACCCCTCCATCATTTTTGCCGAAGTCTGTGCATACCGTATTTAATTCCTTCCAGAAGATTTTTCCTTTTCGCGAAAGTGCCCATATATTAGAGTACTCGTCATCAGTTATCATCCCACCACGCATTGATACTCTGATGAATTAAATATGAGAGTAGCAATTTAAACAGGCATGCAACTTTGTCATGATCTTTAAAACATGTTAACTTGAGGACAACAAAACCATGACAAAGCAAAAATACGTTTTATGGTTATATCTCTCGTAAGCTGAGAATAGGAAGGGAAGTGAGCGCATAAGTGGTTTTACTGTTACCCATAGGCACAAGCTATCGAAATGGAAATGAGGAAATGACAAAAAAAACAATGTAGCAATTCTATTTTTGGTTGGTGCAAAAAACGTCATCAAAATGGTAACCCAGTCATTCTGACTAGCGGCATGATCTTTCCCAGGAATTATGGAGTTTTATTTATAAAAATTATGAATGATTAGAGCGGCGTGACTTGGTAGTTGAAGCGAATATGATACAACTATACCACTTACAATTACAATAGTCGTAACAGTAAGCATATCTGTAAGTGCAGCTCATTTTCCACACAAATATATACCTATTAGTTATTAAATCGACACGTTCTACAGACATCGTTTGCTTATAGTTGAGTAATAATACAATATCAAATATGCAATTCCTTCCTGTTTACTTTGCAAATTCAAGTTAAATGGGGAAACCCAGACTAAAGTATGAAGTTACACGGCATTATCATTGAAATGTGTTTTCCAACAAAAAAATTCATTCATTTTCTTCCTTTTTGTTTAATAGGCAAGACAGAGCTTATAGTTAAATGGTAGCAAAGTAGTCAAGTTAAGAAATGAACCAAACAGAAACCAATTTGACTCCATAAATGCATCCTTTTAAATTCAGTCATCGTCAGTGAGTCTCATTCCGCCTGTGGCAGTAATTAAATGCTTGACTACACGACTTAAAATACGCGATGATCTAATGTCACTTGTTTTTGGTATACAGCAATAGTGATTAATTTTTTCCACTTTCTGTGCTTGATGGCCATGACATTTTATTATCATTAATTAGCTAAAACTTCCATTTAGAACACACCACAAGAAGTAAAAAAAAAGAAAAAACAGCTACAAACAAGATAACTACGTAAATGCGACGGATTTTTTGCTAAGCATTGCCGTTTCAATGGTACAAGGTAATATTGATTCACAAACTCCTTATCCTTCTCAAAGGATCTACAATAATTCATTTTTAATTTAATCTAATTTTCCTTCCTTTGAGTTTTCTGTACGCCTGTTTACAGTGGTGTTGTTCATTCAATTTTCAATGGCAAACTAAGATTAGTTGAATTCATTTTTCATAGATTAAACGGTGTAGGAAGGATCACCTCTAAAAAAATTAGCACGCATTTTATTAACGCCACTATAGCCTATAGCGTCCTACCTAAGCATATGACGGCATTAACACCGAAATTATGTGTAACGTAGCAATAAGGTAGCGTAAATATAGATAGATACTGGGTGTTTTATCAAGGTTTATTTTCTTTGAAACTCGGGGTCATCGGTGAGGGATCAACTAATTGGGGTTAACATTGGTATTGATCCTTACAATGCACGTGGCTACCAAATTAGAGCCCCGGTTTCTATCAATAAGTAAAAATTAATGC
Organism: Callyntrura sp. NNG-2020; assembly: GCA_027744055.1. NCBI lineage: Eukaryota > Metazoa > Arthropoda > Collembola > Entomobryomorpha > Paronellidae > Callyntrura > Callyntrura sp. NNG-2020. The sequence goes on from JAHZNE010003032.1 coordinate 74,196, forward strand.
TAATTTACGTTTCTATCGCAAAATGACGCTAACATATTCTGCATATATGCTGCAGTCCTTGTTTGTACAAGTTGATTATCAAAGACCACATCTTAATCGAATGTGACGTATCCGAGCTATAAAAAATAATTTTGATTTTTGGGGTCCCGAATTCCGGGGTTTACTGAAATTAACCAGTCTATGTTGTTTTGTACTAAATATGAAAAGCTTTAAACCCTATAGTCAGTTCAGACTTAACCTGTGCAGTCCGTAGGCCGCACAGACTGAAATAACAAATCCCATAGTTTCCGTAGTTCTACGTTACCTAATAATACCTATCTAGTATGCTAAATGAATGCAAAAATATCATACCCAAACATATAATCGTACAGCCGTGTGTTTGGCCGTTGCTTGATGGCAACCTCCTATGCAGAATCACGATTAAGCGACACCATTTCAGATTCAAAATTCCGTTGTTGGAAATGCAAAAAAACTACGCATCTTGAATGAGTGGGAACAATTTTTTCCGTATCACCGTGAAGATTTTGGGATATTTTTTGAAACTTTTAACGTTATGTCATAAAAAACTGTGTGCACAACTCACTTGTCTTTAAAACCCAGCAAAATAGTACCCGACCCACCATCACGTCATTTCAGTTGACTTGAATGCATCGTTAAGTTACACATGAACTTTTTACTCTTTTCTGTCGTGTTAAAAACCACCATCTTCATCATCATCAGCAGCAGCAGCAATAGTGGCATCCCACGCACTACCTTAGCAAAAAAATCGCTACATCAACATTAGAGATAATCGTAGTGCTCTCTACTCTCTGCACGACATCTTAAATAGCAGACAGCGAAGAAAACCAACAAGACACATGACATGATGTGATTTGGTTTGTGGCTTATCACATCGTGGCTTAGTGCTGTGTCGTGTACATTTTTTATCGTCATATCATAAGCCACAAAACCCAACAACCAATCCGTTCGTTTTACTCTTTAAAAATGCTTCTCTATGACACTTCTTACCTCATCATCTGTCATCTTGTTTCAGTATTCACACCATACCACCAACAGTCAACAGAAAATAAGACTGAATTTATTAACGTTCGGCAGTAACGTCTTTTGACATTCATAAAAAAAGGAAAGACTCTATATACTGCCTCATTTCCCTGGGACGAGAATCCCCAGGTGGACCGGGTGGATTATAGTTGTCGTCTTCTGACGACGCGACGCGTCGTAGAAAATTTGCAGTCAAGCTACATATATAACGCGAGATCTTTTAAATTACGCTCCTTCAGAAATAGGGACTGTTGTAGGTTATTTTATGGAATTTGCCTTGACATCTCACACTTGACATCATAATAATCATGACAATAAAAGCGATAATAACAACCATTCATTTTCTATGAACTTGCGTCATAAAATCGGTACCAAGTTCGTACTTTGCATGTTACTAAATTTTCCACCCAAACCCAACATGGTGTAGATGTATACATTATTTTTTCCTTTTCAAATACAATATAACATGTGCAACCGTTGACTTATTTTCCTTTAATATATGTACCTTTGGGCTAACCGAAAAAAGCTAAAATGGCTAATTACAAAAAATAACTAAGGGGAGAGGATCGATCAACTTTTGGTGAAATCGATTAGAAGGTAAAATGCATACCACCGGTAACAAGTTTTGTCTGTTCAAATGTACGAATGGTTCTCCTATGATTATAATGATAGCAGGAGAAACCTCTCTGTGCAATTGCAGTTTTTGCAGTGAATGAACTGCAACTGGAATCGCAGCTGTGAAAGGTGGAGGAAAGATCCTCCTGTCATGTTCATCCTTTTCCCAATTTTGCACGTAATAAATACTCGTCATGTTGCTGATACGAGAATTGATAGGTAGGTACCGTATGCACAACTGCAGGATATGTTGCCGATTTTGCCATTGAAATTACCTACGACGTAACTTTCCTTCTTCAAAAGATCCCCAATCCCTACTCCTATTCAAAATCCACTATTCACTTGTCCTAATAGTCAAAAACTCAAACCTCCTTCTTTGTTACTACATTAGCACACTTTCATCAACCTTATTGAGAAGGGCGACATGCTGTTTTGCAATCGCAACGTGTAGTGTATAATAGTGATTATTATATAAGATATAACGTATGGTAATAGGGAATAGTTCGTACATCAAATAGCGTTATTATGGTCAACCAGTTTTCCGTTGACTTCAACTTTATGCAGCACAAGAAAATCTAATGACGGCCAATACAAACTACCAAACTTGTTTTCCTTTTACTTTTCATTTTTCACAATTCGGTCCGTACTCCGTAATACGCCTCTATTCAACGTCTGATGACTAAAAATTTTCGATCTCGTAAACACTTCACCAACCATGAGCAAGCAATGAAATCTTGACAATGTATATAAACTGACTCTTTTTTCTGCAGAAAAAAAACGTAAGCGTAAAAACAAATCGGTACAGTAAAAAAATCGTTATTCTACATTACATGCAAGGATAGTAACTACGGAATAGAAGGGAGTGCGGGGCATGATATACAACCCCAAACTATTTCATATTTCAACCTGCCCTGGTGTGGGGCACCGTCTGTTTTATGAATATGAAAATACAATGCCCTTGCACTTGACATTTTGGTTCAGGTATACACATCAGCTTACATGTGGCATTCACATTTGCTGCATAAAAATGAGCTCATTAAATGAGGAATTACTTCAACAGACAAAAATAGTCAACCATTTTTTTCACCATTCCCTCCAAAAGACATCAACAATCTACAAGGAGAACCTTTTGATTCTGCTATCACCAAAAAATTATCCCGTCCAAAATAAAAGGCGAAATTATAATTAGTAAACATGTCCGTTGTTGGGGGGAGGGCTTGTTTATCAAAAAACTCATAATCATAAGTAAGTAGTTTAAGAGCACAAATGTGTGGGAACTACGCTTATTTATTTAGACGTTTTACAGATATCATTATGTCATTTCATTACATTACACCATTACTTTTTTTCTACCAAATGGTGTATATGTGTAGATATGCATTTTTAGCGAAATGCTTGAAAAGATATCAAAGTAAAAATGACATCATCGTCGTCGTCGCCATTGTTCATTCTTTTAGTGCATCGTCGTTTCTGTTATTTCCATCCTTATCCCTCTACTTTATATCATGTTCGCCTCCCCACATTCACATTCCTACAATAAAAGACGAAAATATTAACAAGACAAGATTAAAAGGAATGCAGTTTTAGCTTTCCTCTCGGGAAACAATAATATCATATTCTGATTGCCTTCAACTTTCTTTGTTCTTTTTTTTACACACACGTCACACACTTTTTTGTGCTGTTGACTGTTGTTGGTCTCATGAATTGGAAAGACTATCTCTCTCTCTCTCTGGTAAGTACATCCGTACTTATCAAAACCGTAGATTTTATTCTCACTTTTGCTTCTTCTTACGTAATCTCAAAATCACTTCACTCTTCAAGTGCAAAAAAAATCAGGTTTACTTTCTGGTTTTAAGAACATCTATATACTCGTACTTATATGTATGTGTTTATTTACTGAGCGGAGAAAATGTTTTTCGACTACTGTTATGGCAGTCTGACGGACGATGCTCGACGATGGTACCATCATCATCCTCATCATCATCATCTTCATGAGAAAGCGCATTATGTAAGTAGGCAGCATCTAGGCATGTTATGTTTCATTGATGCTTCTGCCTCGGTCCAATCTGTGTAGCATCTCCAACCAACATGGGTTCTGTATAAAAATATTATCTTAGTCCGCTTGCCAGCAGCAGGAGCGCAGCGGCAGATTCGCCATTAGCAACAAGTCGGCGTAGTGTGCGCTTGAGATATTGGGTTTTTCTCACTGGTAAAGTCGTAATCCTTCCACAGATCCTCCTTGTCTCACCCTCCGAGTGGACCTTTACAATACTTTACGGCTGCCATAACGAATGCATGTTGTATACGTCAACGATGTTTTTGATATTCATTTTTTTCTTGTTGTTTCAAATAATGAGAAAAATGCTATTTAGCTTCTGGCGATATGATTGCCTCTATATGCAGGCAGAGAGGAAGGAATGGTAGTATACCAACCAACAATTTAGGATATACACTAAATATTACTATAACCAACTGGTTTTAATATCCGTGGTCAGCCATATCTATCCAGTTGTACCCAGAGGGTTCCGCCGGTAGATACGATGAAGAAAAAAATCTGCTTTTTTAAGACAAACAAAACGGAGGGGCGAGATAACACATCTATGCATCTCTCATCTTTTTGCCTTGTACATTCATAGAACTGCAATAAGTTGCTTGCATTTTTACAATTTGTACATGTTGACAGTATCACACAGACGTGTTTGTTTGTGTGTGTACATACAACATACCTGTTCTTCAGAATGTGTGAGAGCAGGCAACCTTTATAATGGATATATATTTTTCTTTACACTTTTACAGACGTCAGCGATGGAATTCGCGACATTTTGCGAATTCGACACGGCCAAGAGATATTTTTCATAGTTTTCCCCTCCTTCGAAAAAAATTAATTAGCTGATTGTTATTGAGAAAGGTTGACTAGGTATTCACTGTGTTTACTAAATCTTCGTCTACTTCTTGCAGGTGATTGTGGCGTCGAGCCTTTTTATGACTTTGCTAAGCTCGGCTGAAAAGCGTAGACAGCCATCAATTACTCGGTAGTCGGTGTAAACGTTTTAGAGCCGTTTTTCCATTACCATCATGATCATAAAAGTAGAAACGTCGGTATTCGGTCAGTAAATTACCAAGCACGGTGGCACGGTGGTGGTGTGTTATACTGCTACAAAAAAGCTTCATATTTTTCAAACGCCCTTTCATGCCAATACAATTTGCTGAAACCGATATTTCAGCGCTGCTCTGTGGATAGTCACAAATCACCGCAACTCTTGAAGAGTCTGGTTTACCAGCCAACCTGGACCGGACTAGTATATACACGTTCCGTCAGGGTCGTAAAACACATATTTACCACGAGCGAGCTCAACATTTTATTAATGGTCAGATGGTAGAACCTATCAACCACGATAATGTGAATTTCACAGTGTCTTGATGGCACGGAATCGTAAAATATCTCATATAAAATGAAATATTTTGAGAAGACGGCAAATATTTCTTTCCCTGTTCGCCCTATAAACGTGCGATATTTACGTGCCCTCGCTTGGGGTTAATCCCACAGTGTATTACAACGTTAAACAGACAGATGCTCTCCTATTTACCAGCTTTCTTAATCCGACCACTTGACAAATTAAACATGACCCAATGATAACTTAATTCTCTGGCGTTCAATCAGTTCGCGTCACTATGATGATGACAACTTTATTTATAAACTCTCTGCATCTTCTACAGATCTGATTGATGAATCTGCAGGATAACACAGCAACACTCACACTAACTAGTACATGACCACCTCCTCGGTCCATAAGACGCATCATGTGAAGACAATCAGGTGGTGCTAATCATCAAGTTCTTCTAAATAACCTTTAGTATGAACCTTTCGACTCTTCTCTCAGGTTAATTACACGACAGCAAGGTCTAAAAAAATTCTGTCAATTTTTAAACAAGCTATTATGCAATGTCTCCTGAAAAATCTCCGCTTACATCACACTGCAAACAGGGGATAAATCAGAGTAAATAGCAGTCATAATAATAATAGTATCTTCTTAATCAGAGTTTGAACCATGTCAAGGTACACCTTAACTACAACAGAGAGCAGACAATAAAAGAAAACACGCTCTCAGTATATAAAAAAAAGTATAAAAAGAACCCACTTCAAAATAGTTCATCTCTACACTACTCTACCCACAACAACAGGTAACTGGTGAGTCACGTCTTGTATTATTTATCTAATTGCAATTTCAAACATAACGACACGCGTGAAAAAAATTAATAGAACAAAAAATATACATGATGGTAGTCATAATAATAGTAATCTTCTTCGAGAAAATAATGACTAGTCAATAAAACCCAAAACTGTTCACGCACGCTGTGCGAAGAAGGATGAAGATGTGATGTGACTGTGTGACAAGAGGAAAACAAATAAAACTCAAAACAAATTATTCTTCATAATATACCATCTAATGATTCGATTTTCGAAGACTCTCTCTCTCTCTCTCTGGTTAGATAAACTCTGTAAGGCACGTGCACACAGTGCACTTGTAACACACAAACAACAAAATTAATCATCATGATCATGATGGACAATTTGCAATGAAGATGGACAGGTTCAAGAATGAAGCTCTATAAGAATTTTTTTTTGCAACTTCGTCAACCGATTTTTTTGCAGGTTATGTATGCCTCCATGCCGTTGCCGTAAACTGCGTTGAGCAAACTACAGAGCACGAATTATAGTTTCGTGCAGTACAACTCTTGTTTTGCAGATTTCATAGGTTTTTCACCAAATTTTATGAATACCTAACAACCTAGGTTATTTGTCTTGTGAATTCCGCTCCTGGCCAAATCGCTACGTATGTAATCAATGCTTGTAATAAGAATCGTCATGGAAATCACGATTTGAGAATTCACCTTGCCAGCCCCTTTTTTGCATATATAGAATTATTATTATTTTCTTATTACGACCTAGCATGCCCCACATGTAAAATGGAAAAGTTGATTTTCGCTCAAACCTCAACAGTCACCTTATTGGTTTCAGGAAGTCCAAGATAGTATTATACGCATACATGTTATATGTATAAGATTCCCGGTTCAATACAACACCAGACAGTCTCTCTCTCTCTCAATTAGACTTACAACAATATAGTGTGTCGGCCGCTGCGCTGCTGAAGCCAGCCCATCCTCCAGCAAAAAAGAGTGGAGAATCTTGTTCCTAAAGTTTTTTCCTCCTTTTTATTGTAGTATTGATAGTAAAATAAGGTAGCATTAAATGATGACCCAATCAAAACAGTAAATAAACCTACAAGATATATTTTTTGTGCTGCACAAAAACATTTACCAAAGTTTAGATAGATCATGGTCACCACCACCACCATCACCACCGTCAGTAGTGTAATCACCAAAAAAGCCCAACAAAATAAAAAGTAGGTATACAATTTCCAGGGCCAACCACTTGAGTAAAATAAAATAGACGTTCTGCTGAGACGCAAAAATGCTACTGCATACTACAACAACAATAAATTGAATCTACCTAAAATACGTTGGTTTCTTGCTAAATGGAATATTTGGAGAAAAATTGACTGGAAGGATGTACGCATTCCCGTGGCCACGTACGAAACACATTGTCTCTCCACTTTTAAATGGAAAACCATGTACTTTAATATGAATTTCTGCAACAGTAAAAAACTTTTTCTCGCTCGCTAACGTGAGTAGCACGATGGTGGTGCGGTGGCAGCCGTGGCGATGAGCTCATGCACAATTGTTCAAGTTCACCAACGTCATTTAAATAATAATAACACAATCAAATCAACTAAGAACGCATATAAAATTGAATCCAACTTACTTTATTTTAGATATACAGTCTACTGCCAACAACGTAGCATCACTTTGGACATTTATATAATATGCGACTACTAGGGTATATATGGCGGCCATAGAAATTCTCGATCTCGTCGGTAGTCGGTTTATCATTATGAAGTTTTTTAAAGTGTGCTTTAGCTCCTAACCAGACTGTAAGTCCTATTCTATTGAAAATGTGTAATGCACCGTGTAAGAAAATTATACTCTTGAGTGAACATGTTTTTCTCACGTCATCATCATCATCATCATCATCATCATCATCATAATCTTTGCATCGTAGTCGCTAGTCTCACTCAACCAGTCATGCATACTTAAGAGTTTTTTTACTGTAAGGAGCAAAAAATGGAGAAGAAAGGATTTTCTTCATCCTTAACATTTTGAATGCAATATTATTGGACTTACTTTTTAGCCGTACAAATTAGTATCCTTGAAATCCCCTTTTTTCATTTAAAACAATCCGTGCATCTTTATCCAAGGGATCACCGCTGTGAAGATGGCCACTGTCAACTGTGTCTGGGGCTTTATAGAGAGATTCATTAAACTTAAGGTCAGATATGTATACAATCTTGACGGTGGGAAGAAATGTCAGCAGGGGGAGAGGAACAGCTAATTAACTATTTACCACTGCTGCTGCTGTTGTAAACAAAGAATCTTTGGTCACTATTTTTATATGCGGACGATGATGTACACAGATAAGGCACATGTACAAAGTATCAGACGACCTGAAAGCAAAAAAAATACATTCATTTTTAAAATTAGTTCTTCTACGAGGACCATTGCTACTAATTCGTATAGATTGGTAGGGAAAATGAAACAAAGGCAACTACTCCGAGCACAGCCGCTGGTGGGTTAAAAATAATGTGAAGAGAGATACTACGCTCGACTTTGTGAATGGTCGAGAATTAAGTATGTGTGTATGTACGTACAGACACGTACGGAATATGTCGCGACAATAAATTGAGTTAATATTCCTCCTACAACCGATGCATGTCTAATATGCAGAGAGTTTTAAAGGTTGAGGCCCATTTCTTTTTGCCACTTTTTAGTAGAGACAAGCAAATGTCGTGTCCAGCAGAAAAAAAGAGAAGAATTTTTTCAACAGAGAATGCATCATCAGCAGCACAAGCACACACAAGGAATTTTTTTTCATTGAGATGATTTGGCACTTTTGTTTTTCAAGTAGTTCTCTCTTGCTATATCCACGTTGTAGTGCCGTGCGCTCGCTAACATTGCGTGCATCACCGACCACGGTGAAAATGATGACAGAAAAAAGAGTAAATTGTAGTGGGATCAGGACGACGATGATGATTCCTGATGGGTAGACAGACAGGCGGGCATGCCTAGTTGAGGAATAATTTTTGCTATATGCACCGTGTATGAAATTGGTAACGCGCTAACAGTCGGATACAGTAAAAGTAGAAGAGAATTTTGAAAAATGTAAATAACATACAGCACCGAAGCAGTGCGACGGTAATAAGAGGAGGACGAAGAAAAAGAGAGGAGCATCGTAAAATGGCTATTTATAATCGAAACGTCCCCTCCAGCGAAAATATCTCTAAACCCTTCTTCTGTCTGATTGTAAGTTGCAAACACACACACAGCTACAAAGGTAGTTGCTGGTACACACAAAACAACAGACTACATGGGTAGAAGTAATATAAAAAAGCAACAGGTAAGACACTAAAACGGGGCAAATGTGCAAGATGATCATGGAAAAAGAAGATTTCATTTTGATCTTCATGTCTCCTGTCAGCACAAAATTCAGGAGAGAAACAATGCAACAACGACAAAGAAACCATACTCAATATATACACACTCACCCACCACACCACTCCCTGCAAACTACAATCTAATACTGAAGTCTCCTACGTCGACGACAGAAATCGTAATGTTTTCTCCTTTCCAAGTGTTTTTTATTGTTTTTTGTTCGAGGACAATGTTGACTGCTTTGACTGAAGCAACAGGAAAGTCATTTTTAAGTAAACGTTTCTCTCACTACGTTGAACGCAGGGCGATTAAAAAAACCTGACAAAGAAAGACAGACAGACAGACAAAAATAATCGAATTTCATAAATAACCTGTGTGTATATATACAAGGAAGTACTTTATACTAGGTAAACTTGAAGGAAAACTAGCATGTCTTTTGATGTTATTTTGTTACGTAACTAGTAGACTCTCCTGAAAAAAATCTGCCGGCGGGCTTGTGTAACCTCTGCACTGCCCCTTATTATGGAGATCCTACCATCAAAATAATACTCCTTTTTTACACGACGGCCCTCTTTCCAAGTCAGATCAGACAGTAAAGGCATGGCTGCCACGACTGTCGTAAGAAGAAAGATAACAAGGAAAAAGGAGAACTTATAGTGGGCTTTACTACTGCATTAAAACATCATTGTGGCGATGGCGATGTTCAGAGTTTTTTGAAAGTGAGATTCATGATGGGTATAGTTCGTCGCTCGTATTTTGTATGCAGTGGAAGGACAATTATTACTATTATTATTATTATTATTATTCGACATTGTTATATTACAATAGAATTGCTCGTGCGTTGCTCGCAGCAGTGCTGCTGTTGTTCGGATTACTACTACAGCTTACTGAATGAGTAGGAGGAAAAATGTACCAACGATAAGAAAGCAGAGCACCTTCAAAATGGTGCATATAAATATTTAAAACACTTGCAGCAATCAAGTTTGCTGGAGGCAATGTAGGTGTAACTTAAAACTTTAAGAAACACTGCGCACACTGGACAAAAACAGTTTGCGGGAACGGGAGAAATGATACTTCTAACCTTGTAGACATGCTTGAAAAAATGCTAGTGATTCTTACATGAGAATACTTTACCTGTATCATTTTCTCTGTACACAACAACACAACAGTAGAAATTGTAGGTGAATTTTAATTAATCCCACCTTCGAAACAGTATTTGCAAAATTAATACCAGATTACAGTATTTGATAAACAGTAAAGAGCCCAAATATTTTAGTATGCGCATATTGCGCATACTATATAAATGTAACAATGGGGACAGAAAACGTGAGTAACGAAAACAAATCTGTAAAAAAAACTGGTCGTCGTGGTACACACTTTTTCACTTCAACGTGAGAAACTGGAAAGGATATGGCCTCATCGCCGTGAGTGAGAGCAGTTAGCAGAACGAATTAATTAGCATTCGTAAATGACTTGTCCACCTACAACAACCTGCCCTCTACCTCAGACACAATGGCAGGAAAGGAAATTTAAGAGACGAAAAAAATGACTTTTACTTGACTTGTGACATAAGTGTAATAATTTACATATTCCAAACGCCTTTTCCATAGTCATTCCTACATACCTACATGTACCATACTTCAGATTGTTCTGTGCTGTCATCGCCTTGGGTATATACCCACTTGGCGACATGAAATAATCTTTGGTATTTTCTAGAATTTGCGTCTAATATTACGTGTGAGTAGGCATATCTCCATGTTTTTTATGACAGTTGGTACTAACAAATATTTCACTACCCATCGCAAACTCTGACGAATACTTCCATTACCCTGACGTCACTTCTAATAAAAGTATTTTCTTTTAGCGTTACGCACCTGCT
>JAHZNE010003033.1:0-12159 GCA_027744055.1 Callyntrura sp. NNG-2020
AGGAGTTACACGAATAAACCAATGGTGTTAAAATTACAAAATACATGTAATGTATATAGGGGAAACTTTGTTCTCCCATTGCCCCATAAAGTAGAATAGAAAAATTCAAACAGTCATAGAATGCTTTACTTGGAAGGACCTTTCTAATGACGCATCACTTAGATCCATGCGTTTTTTATTTCGGGTGGAATCCTACGCTCGGGCTTATAGTATTAACATATAGATTACAAGTTAACATGGTTCCATTGCAAGTTTGTAATAAAGTACAGCTTAACGTACAAAGATATTATACGTAAACTCCACTGCGTAACTTTTTCCGCGATGACACAAGCCCGTGCAAACAACAAGTTTCTAAAGTCGTGTAATTTTATAATTGTATTTTTATATTTTATATAATGAATTTGTCTGATTTTGTGTTTCATGGATTAGATGGAGTACCAATACACCAATAGCTTTTTACCTTTTTCCGCGCATGAAAATAGTTAAAAAGTATTGCATATCTTTGTAAGCAAGTTTTCTCCATTTACAAAATGTTAAAAATGTGCTCAAAACAGAGATGCAACACTTTTTAACTCATTTCCGCCGTGCGGAAAAACCTGAAACACTATTGGTAGTATAGCCGAACTCAATGTAACCACGGAAGCAAAAAATCGGACAAATTCACTGAGTACTTATAAAGTTACACTGTAAAAACTCGTAGTTTATATGAGGTTGTGTCATCGCGGACAAAGTTACGCAATGGAGTTTACATTATGTAAAGTCGGTATACATTTATACATGTTTTGTTGAAAAGCTAAAGATTCTTCATCTGTTAATGTCGTTGCGTATGTGATAGCATAAGTTTATGGTACAACATAGGTCAGGCATGTCATCATTACTGTTTTTCTGAAACGCATACTTACAATTAGTTTAAAAGCTCATTAAACATGTTTCTTAAATAGTAAGCATAAAAAAACAAATTTTTAAAACGATAATGGTAACTTCAAACATATCTCTAACCTAATATTCCAAGTGCATTTATATTTTTTATATACGTATATTAAATCAAGGTGCGATCGATAATAATAGTACACTATTATTTGTTACCATAGTCAAATGTGTTAACATTTTCTTTAATGAATCTTCTGCATTTTAAAGCACAAGAAACATTAGTTTTATAGCACCTTACTGGTCTAATAATAACTTGTGATTTTATATTCGGGGTCTGGTACCTTTAAATAGCCTACTACGATGTAGACTGATGAACTATTGACTAATATGTTTTGTTTAAACGTCTAATCCTACAATAAACTAAATATTGTACTACAATTTGCTATTTTTTGTAAATCTACTGAAGTTTATGTATTGTACTACTGATCGTTATCATAAATTGCATTGCTACTGATTGATTTTGAACTAAATATCTAATTTTTAACTTCGTAAAAAGGTTTAGTGTATAATTTACATTTTCCTAGAATGGCACTACATCGGCTTTGTGTTTAAATATCGTTGCAAATCTAAGCCCACCGACAATTGCCTCCAAACAAAAGGCCCCAACACACATTACTTGACCTCCCCACAGGACAACAAAAGTAACGAGTACATTTCCACTCATCGTGGCCTTTTCCGGCTTTGACATTTCTTCAATAGTTCTTACCACCCACCGCATTTCTAGTAGATCCAGCCATATTTGGGTTAGACCTGATTCCCTTAAAAATTTTATTCTTTCTAATATGTACGGCGGAACAGAGCCAGCCAGAGTAAATACAAAATATTTCTGAAAGAAGCTTTCTTCGCCAATGTGCAGCTTATCTGATATATTCGGCATACCTTGCATTTCTTTAACAGTTTCACGAATCATTTCTGAAGGTGCCAGCAAGGCGGCACGATTACATTCAAATAATGTTTTCCTCACGGCGTCTATTTCAGCAGTGAAGTAATTCCCTCGTGCAGTCTCTTCAGACATATGACTCTTCATTAGTGTTTTCACCGTTTTCTCTAGTAATGCTGGTACGGTGTGGTGTAACTTAGTACTATGTACCGCCATCTCATTCAGAGCAGTAATAGTTTTATTCACACGATCCGTTTCTCAGGTCATTAAGAGGTACATATGTTCTCGGCGTTATTAAATTGTACATGTTGTCGAATCAATACGCATTGCTAATAACTGTGGTTGCCACTACCATAGTACAAAACAGTATTGTACCCTTCCAACCCAGAATGGCTTTGGGATAAGATACACCACGCTCTAGGAGTTGGGCTATCACAAAATTCAAATGTATTACGTATGACTCCCTTTCGTTAGGTTTTTCCATGACATGTAGAGTAATCGAAAGGACGATGATCATGATTATGATCGACGCCCAAGTACCGTTGTCAAATGGTCTCAGCAGCTGATCAAACGGCAGTATCGTTTTGTTTACCGTACCACATCCCACATATTTTAAAATACGTTTCTTGTCGCTGATGTATACCTCGTAGTTACAAGTATTGTTATCGTAACATGTGTCTATAATAAGCTCAAATTTTGGAATGCTATGTACGTGTTCATAGTTATTCAATCCATATTTTTTACCTGGGGTTTCCGTATACTCCCAAGGACGCCAAGGAGCTGTGTAGTTTTTAAATATGCTATGCCACATTTCGCTAAAGATATGGCTGTAATCGTCGACAGGATAATATGTCCGAAATTGGTTTCGGTAAGAAGNGTAATCGTCGACAGGATAATATGTCCGAAATTGGTTTCGGTAAGAAGGGGGGAAATTCTTTAAGTAGCTGGTATCATGCAAAAATTCCAGTTCTTTACTGCTAATGCTGGGAGCAAAGTCAAATGGAATCCCGCCTCTCTGAAGAGTAAACGTTTCCACGGACTTTGTCAGGCACAAGGAGATGGATTTGTAGCTGGAACACGCAGTAGTCCAATTAAGTTCCACGATTCTACAATGCACAATAAAGCAAGAGGGATGTAACACGGATGTAACAGCATAATGATTGATCGGGAAAAATACTTACCTGAGGTTCCAATGGAAATAGAACAAATATGATTTGGCGATTGTAAATTCTCTTTCCTGCTGCATACTTTGTTTCATACGGAACAAGATGAATAGATTAGACGAGGCCCAAGGTTGTTTTTCTGTGGTCGATGCCAATGTCTCCATTGGCTTATTTCTAGTGAATTGGGAACCAATTCGATGCATTAGGCGAAGGCTTGATGACATGTCAAACTGGGACAAAACGATAAATACCCTGGGAACGGTTGAAGGTAATTGAAAAAATAAATCGTTTACGACTGCCTTGTAGCTGAACAATTTTGGCAGTTGAAACTTTTGTGCAACACCTAATGGTGGTGGTATTAAGACATGAATGGTGGAGGTCCAAGGTTTTGTGCGACAAGAATACTTTAAAATATTTAGTTGCAGGCAATAGCTATAGAAAAAGTTTTGGGAGATGCCTTCATACAAATCGGTATGTGAGCACTGTGGATTTACTGCAGCAGCAGATCTATATATTTTCTTCCATCCGAACACATTGCTTGTATGCGCATAACGATTAGAGAAACGGCCCACTAACTTATTCTTGTCTATCAGCCGAAGATATGTGGGAAATAACTTTCTTAAAATAAACGGATACTGTATTGAAGTGAATTCTGCATCCTTAATCATGTCTATTACAAGCAAGTGTTGGCCATTAGCAACAAAAGTCTCTAAGTATTTGTGTAAATTATTGATTTTGCCGAATTGTGATTGGGAATCATATTTTATATATTCGGAATCTCCACTGTATTTAACTAGTTCAACATTGTAGTTTGGTGCCTCTGTCCTGCCAGAAGAACTTTTGGCAAAAATCGAAATGTACACGGCGATCCAATATAAAGGTTCCCTCATTCTACAGTAAACTGCCAGAATTTCGTCATAATACGTATAACTAGTTTTTAAAAAGGGAAAAGTGTGAAAGCAATTGAGGACTTGAACTATGCATTTATTCGCAAACTTCGATTACGGTATAAGTATAAATAGTTTTAAATACAAATATATATACAAGCTAAATTTTTGTAAATATTTAAAAAACTTATTAGTAAGTTGTTGCTCAGCTAAGTATTTTTCACAACTTGACAGATATGATAAGTTTTAGTATTATGTGCACCTACATAATTCTTTACACGAGCTTTAAAATTTGAATATGTACATGAAAATGTAATATTTTCTACTTTCTAAATTATAATTTAACAAGCTATCGAAGAATTTGTAGGGTACATACATCACCATGTTAAATTTTGTTCAGAATTTAAAAGCATTCCATCAAGAAATTAAAGGTACTTGCAGTGAGTTTTACTAAAGGGTGTTACATATGATGAATTTGAAGAAAATGCACGAAAAAGCACCTTATATGCAACATCAATCCAGTTATATGGTAGTGCAGCATTGCGATAACTTACATATATTGTATTTCAGTCTCTTCGTTGTCCGGGGGCCCTGCTTTCCACAATTCTAAAGAACACTACCGTTTAGAAAAATCGGTTTTAAAGGATCGACTCCTGTGCCCTTCCATATGTTCACCCCGATTCTTATTTTTGACGGAACACCACCCAACGACCTTGGGGTCATAAAATATTTTTAATGACAACGGGTTTGAATTCGGTATGGTAATACTTTTTTGAGAGTTACAACGTTTTGAATATTTTAACTCAGATTGACTGACCTCTATGTCCAACAGGACGCTCGGGTCAAAACTCGTTTAATTTGTAGAACGGATAGGTTTTATCGGATTGAGACGTGTTTTTCCTCAATCAACTTAGGGGCACTCCTTGGGGAGGAAGCATGAACTATCATAATCTGTAGATGGCAAATGGGTTTGAAATTTTCACAGACAAACGTAGCTCGTATGGAGTAGTATGATTCTACTCGTTGTGTTCAATTTGGCATAGAATGCTTAATACCCGTGACTTATAGGAGCACTCATTTCAGTAGTTCGCTAAAACTTTCAAAGTAATATAAATCTAGAAGCGTTTCAGGAGCACTTCAGAGGTATTTAAGTATTACAAAGGTAAAACACTTCCTGAATTTCTTTACAAAATCCCAGTTTATTTTATGGGTCTACATAAGAGGAGTTAGTATGAGGCTAACGGATGCAAATCTATTTTCATAAATGAGACTATAGTGTTTGATACCATCTATAAAATGGCCCACCTACGGGGCATTATAATACAAATGTTGATTTGTTTCAAGCTTTTAACGTCGTTATTTCGACAATTTCAGCAAATAACTGGCTAGTAAGAAGCACTGTATAAGCACTCCACAACGTTATATTTGTAGTCAGGATAAATTGGAAGTCGACGAAGAGAATAATATCATTGTCAGGAACAAATGCATGACAAAACCATTTGTGTAATGAATCTAATCGCTTGGAATGAATGACGTGCCCTTATTAGTCTCATTTTGGAGAAGCATCAACCTGTTTACCGTTCCGTCGAATTCATGAAAATTAAAACTACATATAAATGAATTTCATAAACAATTTATGCAACAAGAATAGTGGGTGCATTTAATCTTATAAGTAGCGAATATCATACAATACATATCTGCATTATCGTTTCTCTGTGATGCCGCCAAAGGTAGTTTAAAAACGGGCGTTTGCGGAGTCATCTTTCTTGTGATGCAAATGTAAGCAACAAACAAAACCATAAAAGTATATCGTCGTGATTATAGAAAACAAGAATCAGGTAACCAGTAGCGTTGCGCCACTTTTATCATACAAATTATCTGATTCACCCAACTTATTGGCACGCTTTAAATGAAGGGGTACCCAATATATAATGTAATTAGTTAATCAAATACTTATGGGCCGCTGGAATAAAGTTTTGTGTTTTCTCAGCTTATATAACCATGTTGTAGTTCTACTTAAATTAATTAATTTTATAAATACATTTTTTGCTTATTTACCGCAAAGGTTTGCTGTAAGCATAATGTTTGGAATTTACCTGAACATTCCAGGTATTCAATTTGATTTGGCAATGATATTATATACATATCCAGTTTAAGCATTTTTAAATTAAGAAAAACAAGCTAATCACTAACAAGGAAATGCGGGTGACTGCAAATTGTGAATTGTTTGCTTGTACGTTTCCGAATTTTGTTTCTAAATATTGTGAGGTGCAATATCCATAAAACAAGTTAAAATGACAAAATTGAAAACATTATTGAATCACATTTATTATTAACCGCTTATTTGGATAAACAGATTTAATAGATAAAACTAGGAACCCGCCGTCAAATTGACGACAATGCGTCAAAACCTCTTCAGTAGTTATATATATCGCTTTAAGAAATACATTGACACAAAAAGTTTAACTTCTTTTGCTTTCACTGTTTAAACGATATAATGCAAACTATCATTTTGCCGTAATAAAAATGGTTCAACTTTGTGAGATAGTTGAAATTAAGTAACAATATACAGTTTTGTGTTTAAAACTGCATACATTATTTCCATAATAAATAATTTTACTGCGGTTCCAGTGAAACAAAAAGAATACCGATTCGGTTCTGGCCTTTTAAATTAATTAAACCTACTACCTGTCCAAAAAATTGGGACAAAAAGAATAATGACAAATACATGTAATGCAATGCGCTTGTATCATTTTCTCATTTGTGGAAGAAACTATCTATAGTTGTATATAAAATAAAAGAGAAACAACATTTACGTTCTTCAAAATTCAAAGTAATTGAAAGTTTTAACCGTTTACCTCCGATATAGGGATTTGTGGTGACTTTTTTATTCTCTCTCTCTCAGTTCACTATGTAGGTTTAGTAACAAAAATTTTTACCATATAATTAGTCCTAAAGGCCATTGCTAGTTATATCAAGTTGTATTATGAGGGCTTACGCCCCCACACCGCCGTTTATTCCAATCAAAGCATTGTACCGTTTCTTTGTCCAATACGAATTTAATAATTAATTATTTATTTATATGAAATTATACTCTTAAAGAATGTTGATCTCCATTACCCCTTAGGGTTAAATATTAAAAGTTTCCACGTAATGCACAAGTAACGAGCGTTTGAAATACGCCTTAATCTTCTGCATCAGATGCATAATAATTATGGAAAAACACTTTTGATAGTTTCAGTCCAATTTTTACTTTTGATTTTTCATAATAATTTAAATAATTTGAAGTATTGGTAGAACATGTACCTAACAAAGCAAATAGCGTTTAGCAATTTCAAAAACTTTTCCTACCAGCATGACAGCAAGGCGGCACGATTACATTCAAATAATGTTTTCATCACAGCGTATACTGCAGAAATGAAGTAAAACTCTCGTGCAGACTCTTCAATCATATGACTTTTCAGCGGTGACTCCACCGTTTTCTCTTTTAATACTGGTATGTTGTGGTGTAATTTAGTACTGTGCAGCGCCATCCATATATAGTGGAGTCATAGTTTTGAATCTACTTGAACATTACCTGTTTTTAATGTTTGATTTGACAATGCTATAAAATTTAACGACGACACGTTCAGAGACAAAAATAGTCCACCTTGCAATACATACTCAATGTATAATACATTACTTAGGTTTGCCTGTGGCGACCGGTTGCTAGTTTTCTTATTGCAGAACAATTTCAACCCATGTTCCAATTCGTTTTTTATTCCTTCTAATGTTCTTACATGTACGTGAATGTGTACCTGAAACACATGTTAAATCAAAATCAACATTTTTATGCTTTATTTGTTGGACAATTTATGATATCACAATTTATTATTAGATTTTCTTTCTAAAACGAAAAACAAGGACATAGAAAATAGGTACCTGAATAAATATAAAAGACTGTTATGTACATAGTGTTGAACAAAACATGTCGATTTATAGTATATTGTATGTCCATGAACATAATTTCAATTTTAAGGTCGTCAAACATATATAGCAAAAAAGGAAACGATAAACAAAACTATTAACGTTGATGATTTAAAATACCAACTGGCTGCATTAAGATGATCATGAGACGGATTAAAACTAAAAGCGACATTTCATATTTTACTCAACATTTCTTCAACTACAATTTATATTTTTGATTTTTGAAGCGATTATCTTGAAACGCAGATAAACGTAGCCTAAAAACATTTTAAAACCATTTTAATCGTACATTTGACTTGGCTTTAATAGTCCCGGAATGTTTTTGAGTATTTAAAGAGTATGTCGTATTTTATGTTGCAAAACATATTTTCGTACTTTTGTCAACAAAAACCATTTAGAGGAATGTTATGAGCAGCTCTGAAGTATGATATCTTTTGACATTTGCCTGTTCTGTTAACGTGGCATGCTCAAATGAAGAAATGTTCAAGCTGGTAAGAAATTAGAAATAGTAAAAAATACAACAACTATTTGTTAATACTGTTACTTGCTAAACTTTCTACACTAAACTCAACATCAGTTGAGAGTCAGCAACAAAACCGTAGTAAACACCCATCCGGTTATGCGGATAGAACAATATATAAATATTAAATTTACTAAAAATTAATCACCAGAAAATCAAAATGTTAACAGCGGTAGAAACATTTGCATTTAAGTTGCATAAATATGGATATTTTTATATGCCGAAATTCCTGATTCTATGGAACGACAACTACACAAAACTCTTTGTACAGAAACCTCTTCCTCGCTCAAGCAAGATATTCATGTTTCTCAACATTCTGGTCGCGGGTAGCTCCTTATACGACATTCTAAACAACATTCGTAGGAAAGATCGCAAGAATTATAACTACGGAACGGCCGCCTTGCATTTTATATCTTTCGGTGTATGTAGTGCTGTTCCATGTGCTCTCCTTGACACTTGGAAAAATTGTGAAGCATTTGATGGATTCAACGAATTGCTGGTATTCAAAAAGCATATTCCCAAAGATCAGTTTATTTAAAAAAAATAAGTATAATTAAACTATTTGATTTTATCAAGCTACCGATTCTTACACAGGGTTTCCAAAAGTTCCTGAGATAAACAAACTGATGTTCGTCCTCGATTGCAGTCTGATATTTCTAGTGTTTTGGTGTACAATTATGCCATTTATCATTTTGTTTAGTTCACTATATTTTTCCTTCGATCCATTCTTTTTTATTTTCGAAGACGTATTTGGAGATTGTCATTCGTTTCCTGCTTTAAAGGCAATATTATTTTTGCTTCGTATTATAACTGTTCTATCTGGTTTTGAAGCTGCTAGAGCCGGATCGTTTGTTATTATGTTTTATACCATCGTCACAATGAAAGGACAATTTTATCTTACGTTTTTTGCCACGCTAAAAATGAGTGGAACGGTGAAGCACGGTGTTTCAATAGTGCAACTATATCGAAAATTTTATATGATTCACTCTGCTTTTCAAGTTCTGGGAAGAAAAATAACATCAATCGTAGTTTCTGTAATGTTTCTTGCATGCATCGTTACTGTTTGGGTAGCTCTGAAGGCCTTCGATTTGATTCCGTTCTTTATGTATATAATGACGTCGGTTTTTGGGGTGTTCGCATTGATTTTTTATTTTTCATTTCTAACAATATTGTCTTGCTTCACCGATTCTGCCGATAATTTCGTTAGAGTGTTTTGCGTTCAAACTGAAGTACTGTATGCTACCATTAGAAAAACTGCTTCTTGGAGAGCAGGTCGTATATTAAAAAAGAACGCGACATCATTACAAGCAGTTCGTACAGAGTACTACCCCTTCTTTCCCATTCACAGTTGCTTCTGCATGGACTCAACAAAAAAATTAGTGGAAAGAATCGCGGATGCCATTTTGTTGTTTTAGATTAGGAGGTAAGAAGACATGGACGCATTGATACTAAAGGAAATTTATGACACCAGAAAGTCGATGCGCAGAAGCGCCAATTTGACATAGTGATTAAAAGTTCTTCAGATTTATGAAGTTACGTGTTAATATAAGCACTAAAAGTATTACAACATATTTAATCTTATGTTAAACAAAAAAAATGAAAATCGCCATTTTGTGAAATACTGTAAGCTAGAGCAAGCAGTAAAAATCATCAATCAATTAGCAATTGCCATCATTGGTTGGTGCTCTTTAATTATGAAAAAAAAACAAATAACAAAAATATGAAATTTAAATTGCACTTGTATAAAACATTTTCAATTTATATATAAATATCCCTATCTGTAATATACAAACTAGTGGGAAATCGGACCTGTAAGTACCGGTGGTTTATGTAATGGAGTGTCTTGTGTGTAATGACAGATATCATATTATATCATATATAAAATTGATCCATTGTGGTTTAAACGCGTGTCATGCTTTGTAGCACCTTAGCGTTTTTCCTACTATTGTTTAAGTAAACAAAATTAAATTTATTAATTGAATGAATGTACATACTCATGCATAATACTGTTTTGTTGCTTTCATATAACAATTATTGTTTGAAGAAGAGTACAACTAATATTTATAGTTCACAGTTCGGAATTATTTTCAAATGTCTTTTAAAAATGTTTTAAATATTCACAAATAAAATGAACAAAAAGAGTCACAAACGTAACTAAAACATAAACGTTCTTATGGGCCTAAGCCACTTTTGCCATACGAAAACAGTTTCAAATAAGTCTCCATTTCCTTATAAATAGTGTATATTTGTGTTTGTTAGTAGACTAGATGATTATCACCTACAAGCATGATAAGCAAAACTGATAATTAAAATAATTGTTTCCAAAACAACTCCACCTTCAAATATTACTCGTCGATGGCAAATGTTTTGGTTAAATCGTTGTACCATCAATTTATAGTAACAACCGGCCAACGCATGTTGTTTCTCATAGAGGTTTTGTTGTTGTTTTTATAGCAAGTGTTTTGGTATATGGTAATTATTCTAATTAAAATTAAAAGGTTTGGATTTTCTGGAAAATATTTTGAATGGCCGATTACATTTATTGTTTAAATTTCAAAATTAATTTATTAGCATGCGCCTAATTCAATCTTTTAACCTTTTAAACATGAATACAAAAGTACAAAATTGCTTCGCTACACCAGAGTATCTAACTAAGACTATATCCGAAGTGCTACAGGAGCCTTTGGAAGTAATGGTATATGTATCCTGCAGTATAAAATAATTTCCGTCAAAAAGATAAAAGCACAATTATCTCGATATCTGTCTGGAGCAACAGCAGCAGAGCTTTTTCTATTATAATATCAGTTCTTTGAATATTGATTCCCCTAGTTCTCTATGTTTAGATGTGTCATTATTGATGACGAACATAGAAGTATTTTCTAACATTTTTGTTAGTATGTTACTTCAGCGTCAAAACATGCTAGCTCCAAACCACAACAGAAATGCTCCCCCATTTGACGTCCACGTTCGGAGAAAGAAGAATTGAAAACCGTTTCAAATAGTGTGTTTTTTTGTCAGCTTTCCCATCAATTTTTATTTTTTGCTCTCCCTCACAATTTCAATGCCAACTACGACAATTAGCGACTGAGAACTTTTTCGTCGTAAAACTGTATTATTGGGGAACATTAGCCAATGAAATGTTAGGCTTCCTATCTGAAATTGTTCTGATGATGCCGTATCCCCTGACGTTGTGGCTCGCCACCAAAAAATTCGAAATGTTTCTACACCATGAAAAGGAAAACTGCTTATTCCGGCCCGTGGAGATGTACTCGATGGGTATTTTGGATAAACATCCACAGCTGATGCCATTTTTGAACTCTGGAATGTCTCCTGGGGGAGTGAACCTCATTTGATAATTTGCTACCTTCCTGCGCACAATATTTTTGTTCAATTTTCACCAAAAAGGATCCTAGAGCCATTCTAAAGATTAATGGTTACTAACTATTGTCCTGGAAATAACTTTCTAAGCAGTCGCTCTTCTATTCTCAGCAGATGTTTTTGCAAAGGTTAGAATTAGCATTGTAATTAGTTTACTTAAAGAATAATGTTACATAAATCTACATTTTAGATCAGAATGTTCAGGAATTATTCCATTTCCCTAAGAAACTGGTGTCAGTATTGGTTTTATGGAAGTCGCATGTAAGTTGAAAGATTTAGGAGGTGATTCAATAAGTGTGTCCTCCAACGAAATGCATCCCTGCAGCTATGGATTCATAGAGGTGGTAACACCTCACATTTTGAGAGCGTTGACCCTATGTCTCAGGTATTACTAAATAGGGAGCTTCAACTATTTTTGTTTTATCCCGATTTTCC